>QKQZ01081510.1:0-11927 GCA_003595255.1 Solenopsis fugax | reverse complement strand
TATATATATAATATGTATATTATAACTTAGAAAAAAATTTACTAAAATTAAGAAAATTTTTTTAGTATATTTTCCTTGATTTAGTAATCTATGTGTTTGCATATAACTGTGAACGCATTTTTTTAATTTTAGTAAATTTTTTTCTCAGTGTATAAGAGTACATTAAGATTATTATACCAAAAATTTCAAAAGTATGTCAGCGTTAATTTATCATTCTTTTGCATGATAGTAGTGCTCTTAACTCTCACCATTTTTCTCTGGAATCAGTTACATTGTAGCTATGAAATATCATGAAATACCATTAATGCTTGTCTAGAGATTCTAAAAAACACGCGACAATGACACGAAGAAAGAACAGAAAAGAGATACTGTGAAAGATGCATCAAAGTCATTTTATTTTAGATACATTTTGGCTGAAGAATTTTAAAGCAGCGTTTTTATTTGTTTACGTATTTGCTCATTCCCATTTCATTTTTATTAGATTATGTTAACAGTTTGTCAGGCCTTTGTTATGAACATCAATTTTAATAAAGATAAATTTAATAGATGTTTAGATTGTACAAAATGCATAATATTATTTTCATTCATTTTATATAGGCTATATTTGATATGTGCTACACAGTAATGATTTAATATATTTAATACACATGAGATATTGAAATGTTCATTGTATTTTCTCTCAGCACTTCCTATTTCACTTTGATCACATTGCTTGTAAGATTGAATCAGAACAGTATATTGCACACTAACTAAATAGCGTAAAATAATTGTCTACCAAATAGACAGTAATGAAATACCGTCTTTGTCTGTTTTATTTTAAAAACAGAAATACAAATTTTTTTACAAACAGAAATATAATAATTTTTTACATTTGAAAAAAACAAATGATAAAATTTTATCACAGATTATCATTCATAATTTGCATGCAAAACTTGAAAATCTCTAGTCATTCTGTTTTATTCATCAGTCTCTGTACTACTGGTCAGTTTCGCATATGATGAATTTTAAATACCATTACGTGGAAAAACTGAGGAAACTGAAATTCAATTATCAAATAGAATAAAATGGCTGTGAAATCATTATCACAGGCGTCACGAAAATTACGTTAGTATAGGCGATATAAAAATTCGTTACGGAAAACTGTTAATATAAGCGATATAAAAATTCTACTATTTATAAAATGTTCTATTACATTTAGCTAAATTCATCCTCGTAGTGATGATATATGACAAAGTATATGAAAACAGCTCTGTTTTGCAACTTTAGCTACAAATTTCTTAAAATTGTAATGCGGTAAAGCAATTCGGAAACCAGTTTCTGAATATACTCAGCGTTCAAAATAACTAAATGATGCTCGATACTTCTCTTTATCTTGTTCTATATTCAGACTAACCAATCTGAGCAACCAATATTTTCAATCGATCGTTATATTTACACACGGACTATTGAGCATCGAAGAAATATTGTTATACAAAAATGCTGTCATTATTTAAAAAATATACGTTTTATTATAATAGTCTATTATTTGAACATTTTTTATCTTTCATTAAATAAAGTAGAAAAATTGTTAAAGATTGTAAAACTGAATAAACAAGTGAAGAGTATTTTGAAAGACAGAAATTATAAATAATTTTATGTTATTTGTGTACTTCTTTAAAGCTTAAATACTTTTCTAAATTGACAAAAGAAATGATATATTGCTGTACAAACAGAGTTGCATGAAAGCATGTCAGTCAAGGAGGCGGGCCTTTTTAAAGAGGAAACTGTTTTTTATAGTTATATTCCGAAAGAAAATCTTCCTGTGATCAAGTTTACGTTTCGTCAAAGCAATTTTATCGGTTATTCAAATATTTTCATAGAACCGTCATATAAAAATCTACTGAAATTTACATAATGCATGAAGTAAAAGTGCAAATCTTAACATCGCGAAAAAAATATTAGAAATCTAGTCATGGAGAGAACTTGTTAAAAGGAAAGATGTTTCTCCGTTGATTCACATTTATGTTTAACTAATGTAGCTCGAGTTTTAAAAGATATCCATCCTTCAAATATATCTAATAAGATGACAGAATTAGCAGTATTTTACCGTTCTAAAGAGAAATTCAACGCAGTGGAGCAAGAGCGCTTGTCACGGCGACAACAGTTCGATCCCAGATATCTTTTTACATTTTCTTCCTTAGGGCATTAGATAACTCGTGTAATTTAAACTTCAACTTGCACATGTTATATATGCAAAATACTTTTTATTACTCTCAGTTTTTATTACTCTCGCGAAAAAGATGCGATATATATTAAAAATTCTATTAAAAATACATGCGTGTGATTTCCAGCGGAACATTCCAGTTGATACGAAAACACGATTATTTATCGTGAGATTATTTTATCTCATTTCAGAGGACCATATAATGGACTACTATGTCTATTGCCATATTTTATTAAATTCAAATTGCACGAGGCATTGTACCTAATAAATATCAATGCGCTACTGTAATAGCGTATGCTGGCTATATATGTGTACTCAAGACCATGCATTTCATCTCATTCTCTTGAGTATATTACACGTATATATTGAGCGTGATCCTGTGCTCCATGTACAAAATTAATAGTCAACGATGTATTACGTTGACGTAACGATGGACGATATACCCGTGTAGACTCTCAGTCTATGATGAAGAAATGAACGTTGATTTCAGTCAAGCATTTTCATAAAAGCGACACAATACAGTTGAACGCACATAGCTTTCATTCATTTTTCTTAATAATTCACTACCGTAGCTTTTCAGTAGTAACGTTCGTTTAGCAATCTACTTTACTTTATTCGTTTGTACTGTTCTAAACTTACCTGAAATAAATTGTCTTTACGTCTTGTTCACGCTTCTTGCTACCACTTTATCTGTATCGCGTACATTTTTTATCTCCATCGCTGTTCCTGGAAAACTAGTTTGATGTAACAGAACCACGAAGAATTTCTTCTGCAACACTCTACATCGAGTGTTCAGTAGTCTCATCATGTATGTAATTCGTAACTGATTTCTTTTACAAATATTATTCAGGAACCGTGTCTTTTCCTACATAGAGAAAAAAATGCTGTTGAACTAACAGCACAAGTCTAATTGGAAATATTTTGTTAATTCAATAACAGTATTAATGAAACAAAAAGAGTAAAAGTAAAGACAGTAACAAATATAGTTGAATGAATAAAATTTAGTTGAACCAATTACATATATTAATGAGCTCGTGATTTGATGTTTAATTGAATTAAACTATTTTTATTATTTCAGTTTTATTAATTCATATTACAGGATTTTTTTGTTTTCAGTGTACATGTTTGAATACTTCTGCTTTAGTATATACCTTATGTGTTATCTTTGACGTCTTCATTGTTCTACTTTCCTTTAAAAATAACGATCCATAAGGAACGGGAGAAAAACAAAGATCCCGGCAATCATCACATTCTACAGTAAAAAGGCGTACATTTCTGAAGTCGCTTGAACATTTATTTTATCCATGCTAAACCTCAATCTTCTTTATGTAAGATCTTTTATTAAACTGGCAGATTATCATTTTTATTTTTAAAAGCAAACTCGAGTCCGACAATAACAATAATTAATCACTTTGAATTTCTGTGTTTTTTATTATATGATTTTTACGCCTTATTTTTACATATTTTTATTATATGATTTACACATATATTCACATTTAAATGTTTTAAATTAGTAATTTGATCAGCTTCAGAAAAATCAGGATGAACAGGATGAATCAGAATATACAGGATGATAAGAATAATTTAATAAAATAACAAACATATAAAGGTAATATCTGTAATATTTAAAATCTTCGCAAATTGCACAATCCGTCGCGTGACAATCAATAAATGAAAGCGGCTTGTAATAGAATGTAGAATTTGAGATCTTTTTCGCACCGATTACTTCGACAAGTATCAGTCCCAGTGCGGATTAATGGAACATGATGTCTTTGGGAATTTGTGCACTTTTCACAATTGATGGGATATAAAAATTATAGGTATAGATTCCGTAATATGTCGGTCATTTGGAAATGTAACTAATGTTGTTTGCTTTTTAAATAAATTACATCTTTCCTATTCTGCTAGTTTTACATTCACAATGATTATCATATGAATATATGTACACTCGAATGGTTTTTGTTATTTAATTTTTTATTTAACTGTACACATTTCGAATTATGCAAAGTTAAATAGTAAACATGGGATTTGGTTAATATGTGATTTCTTCAGTAAAAGTTTTATATCGAAATATTTCTTCGATAAATTGAGTGTTATTCTAGAAGGCAGTGTTCAGAAACGTTAGAGATATTATTTTATATTTGTTGTTTAATGTTAAACAAGACTAAAATAATATTTCTAATATTCTAATAATATCTTTTCTTCTAAACGCAGAAAAATTCTAAATTAGGAAAATTCTAAACAATGGAAAATTAAAAATATATAATTTTATAACAAAATACTGTTTTTTTTTAACTAAACCAATCTTTTAAAATTATTTTTGGACTAGCCATATTATCACCACTTTTTTCTTCTACCGTTTATGCAGTGCATCACATTTTTATAAATCACCTCCTAAGTAATGAATATTTCATTACTTTGAGTCTAGAATCTGTTAAACAACACTTTGGCGAATATAATCATTCAAAATTTCAATAAAGAATATTGTTTATAAACATTATTCAATAAAATGGAAATGGGTGCCATCACCTCTTCTCTTCTATCATGATGAAAGAGCTGTCAGCGGCAATGACGATAAGACACGTTGACGTCTCTGAAACGTTGTCTTTCCTTAAGTATATTTGACACTTGAACGAAGAGAGAAATGTGTGCAAGGGTAAGATGACTATATATATAATTTTTTAAAATGCAAAAAACACATTTTTATTTTTTGGTATTTTTTAATAATATATGATATATCACTTCATTGAAGCTTAAATTAATATATTTATTAATATTTAAACAATAGAATTAATTGATAGTATCATTTATATATTTGAAAATAAATATATACAAAAACGATTATTACTAAATAATATTTTAGAAGTGGAGTTTTGGTTGTTGTATTATATGAACTCTCGATATTCCAAACTTTTGAAAATTCTGATCCTAATAAAATCTCTTCATCTATATGGAAAATATTATAAATTATCGAAATTTTACGTGTAGATTATCAAACGAATATTATATTAAATATTTCGAAATTTTATTCACGATCGAGGTTAATGTTGGCTGATCTTTTAATGTTATCACATGTTATCTCTTTTAGAAAAAGAAAATAAAAAATTGGTCACCAAATGTCAATTTATCTAGTTTAAATATTAAGATTAAATTTTAGAATAAAAGCATTCAATCAATCAATGCCAATGCCAGCTTTATCGATTATGATTCAATGACAAAAATTCTTATTTTTTTTAAATCGCAATCCTAAAAAATTGAATGCTAAATAATAAATAATCGCGAATGTGTACGGGACGAATACAAAAGACAATCTTTCAGCTTTTTTTACACATGTCGAAACCAGAAGCGTGCACACAGTTATCATCGAGATAAAATACAGAATATGTTTCATCGTCAATTGAGCTGAATTTAATATCCAAAAAGCAACGTCATCGCATACCTACGCTTCGCTCACTACGCATTTATCCAGGTTTTCATCGTATCATCATTTTTAAACTCTCCATGAATGTAACTCACGTTCTCAAGCCCGTTGTCCGGCGAAACTTTGTTCGCTCTTTTGTTCACCAGTGCGATCACGTGACTAGGTCATGTGGATTTCCATGTCATTTCAACTTCAAGATACTCGGAATTAAATTACAACTTTTGGAGCTGAAATTTCGCATAAAACTAAATTCCGTGCTAACACGTGCCGAAGAGGCAGTCTGTACAGAAAGGAACATATGACATGTACATATTTATTGAAAACGTGTTAAAAATGATACAATTTTCAAGAGTGACTTTTTGTACGTATCCAGATAGCAAGTTTCCGGCATGTTGAATTTGATAAAAAGTACATTGCTGAGTTGTCATCTTTATTGAGGAAAGCGGCTTCTGATTTTGCTTATGATATTGTCGGCAACGCAAGCCACATATGCAACTTTATAACAAGTTGTTAAAAATTGTATATTAATAAGTTCCGTACGCTATTGTCCTTTAGTTGTCTAGGAAACAGTTTCTTTCTTGTTGCCTTCAGGTTGCTCTATATACAAAAAGGATTGGCGTTTCCATTATAACAGCGTGATTGCAACCAAAGGAAAATTTGTAGTAGTATTTTTTTGTGCTAGGAATGCATGGCTATCTGGGTATTTACGGCTCTTAAATTACGCACGTAATGACAAATAGTAAATTAACCGAGTAGTATCATAATACTCACTTTAATATGCGACTCTAATGCGTCAATGTAAAAAGCGGCGTGACAAAGATATCAGCTGCTGAGAACTGTTTCAGTAGTAGAAATTTACTTGTGCGTTACTACTGTTTGCGTCAAAGTCTCTATCTCTATCTAGCATGATTGCTTGCATTAAATATACGAAACTTCCAAATCATTATATATAAATATTGGTTTAATATCTCGTTAACACTTGGAATCATTAGTCAACAGTTTTTTTTTATAATTTATGAATGATTTATTTATAAAATCGACAGGTGATAAAAATTAAACTAATAAAAAATTGTGGTAAACAAAACAATATTAACTATGATTCCTATCTTTTAATCATAATTTCATCTTTTTGTTAAGTTAAAAGATATGGGTATTGAATCTTACAAAAAAATATAGTGCACTATCATAAGATATTAACGTTTGATTGATTAACTAGCTTTGTACTCCTTAAATACTATCGATCACCGTGCACTTGGATAAATGGAGAGTGTGAGGGACAGCCGATACAGACGAAGTTAACGACAAATTAATGACCCAAAGCTTCTAATTCACATGATATAGAGATTAATTACCAGTGAATAATATTAATTGAAACATTACAGAATAAAGAAGATTAAATAAACGACTAAAAGTATCGCAAATTATATAAATAATACAACTACCTCAATTGCATTTAGCTTTAGAAACAAAATAAATGGGCAGTAAATAGGTTAACTTGTAAAAAGATCAGAAATACGTCATGAGAACTTTCTATAGAGGTAACATCCGTGATATATCCGCTAAAGCTTTATATAGCTTCAAATGGCGTCATGCTTCGTAAGGAAAATTTTACACAATATTTCACGAAAAGCATGAAATATTGAGTTTCTGTGTATTATATAACTAAAGTCACTATATAACTAAAGTCACAGAAATGTAAATTTTTTGTAATATACACAATACACTTACATTTTTCTAATAGGAATTTAATATTTATTTGAAAATGTGTTTTAAATCGCAAAGATACAGTAATTATAAACCTCAAAAAATACGGAAAGTCCATTCTTAAAAAAAATAGAACTATTTGTAATTAAAATGATGACTGTTTTAAAGTTCTGCTTTATTGTTGCACGATAGAAATATGTTTTACTATTGCACGCTCAATGTATTGATATAAACGATAAAATTAATTAAAACTACGAATTCAGTAACTCATTTCTCAATTTAAAATATGAAAAATATAGAGATAGAATATACATGTACAGCACAGAAATAATAATAAAAAACCAATAAAAATCTGTATAGCATTTTTAGGAGAGAAAATACGAAAAGCAGCGTATCTTTTACTACGAAATCATATTAAATATTATTTTCACAAACATTTCAAAAATAAATATTAATTGTAAAATGATTATTACTTTCAAAACAAAAACGTTATTTAATACAAGTAAAGTAGAAATTTTAGATATTATAAATACGATAAAAAATTGCATTTAATATACTTATTTACGTGTAAAAATTTTATTAAGTTGTAATGCATAAGTATATTCATATTTTTAATTTATAAATGCTTTTAAGTCATAAATATTTCTGATACATATCAGCAGAATTATAATAGACATAATGAATGACAAAATATGTCTCTCATTAAATTAATAAAAATAAAATAAAAAGAATGAATCAATGTTTATTTTTTCAAATTAATTGAAATTATTAATATACATATAAGATCGTGAAGTATATAACGTAATTAAAATCAAGAAAAGGCTACCAACGATCATAGCAAATCTTAGTGCTCAAATAATAATTTCATAGGTAATTTTAAATACAAATTCTAATTCTTCAATCTGCATTCTGCATAATATTTGTCCATATTAAAACGCCTCTTAAATTGAACTAAAAAAATAATATCACATTAGTATTAGTATTAAATTGATAATCAATTTAATACTAATACTAACAAACATCTATAAGATTCACCTAGTCCGAAAAACTATAAAGAATTTATTACAAAAAATGACTGAGCACTAAGATCCGCTGTGATCGTTATTAGCCTTTTCTTGATTTTAATTATGTTTACTGAAAATAAATTATTATTGGCTTATATTACTTATACCATATGCAATTATCCGTGAAAGAGAATATTTCAATTTTTTATTCTTAATGTTATTTTTTTAACTTAAAATTCACTATTTGTCGATTTATTGAACAGTCATAGTTTCTTTTATACAACTGATTAATTATTGAAATCATCTGTGATTCATTCCACAGATTTCTTTCCATTTTTCTGAAAACAAATTTATCAATAACTTTAAGCGTAATATGTACAACTGCACGATTCATAAAATCTCGTTAAATCTTGATAAATGTAACATATTTAATGTAAACTTGTAGCTAACGCAATTACGGATATCGATCGTGTCGTTATTATAAATTAAAGTCTTTTGTCATTTGCTAATATACCGATAACAAATTGCTAGCACTGATTGCATCATGAAAGTAACAAACAATTCGATTGCAATATGGTCTACATTGTCGTGATCGATTTCTGATTTGCTCCACTAGCGTACCCATCTTCATACGCGAATAAATCAGATATTTCCTTTTGAAATAGCACAGAATATTGAGTTCTTTTCTAAAGTGAATACATGACATCGTTTATATTTGGATTTGACTTAAATTTGTCATCATTTAATATTTACCAACGCTCAAAAGAACAGTTTGTACATCTCTCATTCACGTCAGCTTTACAAACTCGTCGGTTGTAAAAACAGCTTCAATAAATCAGATATAGAGGTAAATATACATCCTCATTTCTTTTTGTTTTCAGAATAATTTACTCCATTATTAATTCTTTATACTTTTTGTAGATGCTTTAAAGGTTACATGTTAATAAACTATGACATTTAAACTATATGTCGAGATATAAATTCACATATTTCTTGCATATCAAGTGGCAATGACATTAAAGTTTCATACACGTTTTAGATTTTTTCACAAAAGTGCTATCGATGTTGCAAATTTGTGTGGTATGTTGGAATTTGCATTGAATTTTGTAAACGAAACGCATTCCTCCTGGGGCAAAATCAATGAGAATTGCGTTTGATTCGAAATTACCGTATAAATTGAAGTTGCCGAGAATATGCCAAGAATATCGAACATTGCAGGAGAGAAGTGAATTAATTTCCGAAAGCGACAAATCGTTAAATCGCACCGTTCTCACGATATTGCTTTTAACCTTGTCGACTAAACGAAAATACTTCGTTATTACTTTCGACTTTATTTGCTCAATGATAACTTCAAAATTATCAGAAAAGTAATGAAGAACATCTTTAACATATTATTTTGAAAAAATATAATTATTTATTAATTTATTACAATTATCCTTCACATTAATTGTACATGTAGCCCTATATTAAAATTATTTACTTAAGTTCAACTAATGATTAAAATAGTTTAAACGAGCAAATACTACATAATGAATAACAAATAAACATATTTAACAATATTTAATAAACTTATAATTGTAACGGGCCTATTTAAAATCTGAGATATTTACAATTATTTTATAGTTAAAAGAAATTAAAATTGAAAGACTTAGCAGATAATAAATTTCTTTTAAAAATTTCATGATAGATCAACGTTGATTTTACACAATATTATATTTTTATAATTAGATTTATTTATTCCAGTGTACATATATAATTTTTATAGTCAAAAATATACTTACACAAGCAAAAGTAGAGTAATAAAATGTATTAGTTAATGCCTTGTGGATTTCTGCAGTTTTCAATTTTCTACTTTCACGCCTATATGAGTTGAATAAGATAAAATACGAAATTCCTACTTTACGAAGTCTTCCATCAATTGGAAACATTACGTTCTAATCGAATGAAATTTCTCATTGAGTTTCAAGTACTTTCTACGTTATGATGACATAATGAATTTAAGTTTCAACGATGTTTAAATGAAACACAGGTACGATGAGAAAAAGAAGATACACTAATTAAGCAGAAAAATTATGGATTGGTCGTATTTAAAATAACATTATTTAAAATATGTATTTAAAATAAAATAAAATTTTTCACTTTCTTCGGGGTGGGAGGATTTTAGAGATGCAAGTTAGCATCGGTATTTTTGATTTTTATTTTCAATTTTAATTATGTTTTATTTTCGAGAGCTGTGTTTGTACCGAAAGTAACGGCGCACAGTTCGATATGAATTGAAACATATGAAATATCATTTCATTACCAAGATCTTGCTATGACTGTCTGGATCTATTTCTATTTTAATTTGTTGTATAAAATAAAACAGTTACTTAATATTTATTATTTTAAATAATTTCTCTTATGATCTATTTCTTATTTATTGTACTATATTTTAAATAGAAGAAAAGAAAGAAATTATTTAATTCTAAATAAACATTTTAAATAAGTTTCTTCTGATTAACTTTGATTGAATTTGACTTTCTTTATTCAAATAAAAAAAATCAGTGTTGTAAAGTGGCAGTGATAGTAAATGACGCGGTAAGTGACATTTGCCTAATACTATTGAAGAGTTTTGTGTATGTATAATCATGCTTTCGAAATTAAATTTCGTATCATGGCTATTTCCGACTTTTTGCTTTGAAATAATTAATTAAAATTGGAACTGTTATTTTGCTACTCTTATTAGAGGACATCTACCTCGTATCAACGTGACCTTTAAGTATAGATATTTTTAATTGTGTCTGTTTAGTATAATCTGGCGATAAGTTTTGTCATTCATTCAGGTTTTTAAGTATAGTATAGTGCACACAATGTGCATAGAAATGAAACTTGAGGTTAATCAGTTTGAATCCATAATTATGGATTGATCATTTGCTTTTGGTAATACATCCAATGTACAATGCAATAAATGTGCGACTAATTTGTTTGAATTTTTCGTGTGGTTTCGAAACGAGCAAATTTAAATTCATTGAAATAATAATTAGGTGTCAAATGTTATATTCTTAGCAAACGAAAATAAATCCAAATAAATTGAAAATTGCGATTTATTTATCCGAATTCGCACTCTAGAGTCCTGGGGCCTTATTCTTGAAAACATGTGAATAACTTTCGTATACGAAAATGACAAAATAGATAATGGGAAAATATCATCGAATAATTCCTTTGGCTACTCTGTCACTTTCGTATACGAAAGTTATTCGCATGTTTTCAAGAATAGGGCCCCTGAAGTATTTTGGGATTCAAATGGACTCAAATGGATTGAAATATGAAATGAGCTATTTATCATTCTGAATTAGTATGCACTCATGCTCGTATTATATTATTTTTGGATTCAAATTAATTGAAATACGAATTGAATTATATTGTATTTTAAAGGATGGATTCATGTCCCATATATTATTATTGGTTCAAATGGACTCAAGAAATCTGAAGCGCGAATTCGAAAATATCGAAATGAATTTATTTCTATTAATTTCAATTAATTTTCGTTTATTGGGTATAGGGGAGACCAGGGCTATTCGTTAGGTGGGGTAATTCGTAAAAATGGAAATATCTT
>QKQZ01081509.1:0-12020 GCA_003595255.1 Solenopsis fugax | reverse complement strand
CGATAGTGGCGCCATCGGGCGGTGAGGCTAAGTACTTATCGGACCACCCTCGTATGTACATATATATCAATATGTGTTAAGCAATTGGAAAGCACCCAATATGTCTTCTTGTAAATAGAGGGAGGTCGCCAATATCGACATACCACTTTATCTTTGCATTTCTTAAAATTAAATAAAAACTAAAAAAAAAATTTTGGAAACAAATACAAACTAGAAAATATCTTTTATCAGATGAAAAAGCAGTTTTTGTAACATGATTTCAATCTCAAATCTTGTGGAGTAATTATCATGAATCTTGATTATCATGAAATAGAAATAATTTATTATCGATAAAACATTAGAAAAGAAAAGTCTGATACTAAAAACAAAAGTATACTAGCATTGTAATGATACTTCCGTCACGGAGATTCGGTTGTCACTTATCGTTACCTTATTGCCTGTGGGTATTTCAATCTATCGTTCGCCAGGGTATCGTGAACCTCACGGAATGATCAGTAATTCACACAATGAGAGCCGATTTTATGTGTTCCACGGCACCACAGAGGCGGGATACATTGTGGCAACGAATCAGCACACTCGTAAAAGCGCGAATCGTTATTTTCATTGCAAGATGTCATTGTAATCAGTGTTAGAACGCTAGATCGTAAAGAGCATTTAGTCGCGCGTTCTGTCGTATTATAGTACGTGCTTCCTAAAGTCTCGATGTAGAAATTTATACATTTGGGAAATGGAGCGGTATGTACATCATAATAGCAGTGTTGCTTCGAGTACAGTTAAAACGATACACAATCGCACGTTCGTACCAGTAATAATCGTAGCGTACGTAACGTGATTGTGATACATACACACACAGATATATACATGTACGAAGGAATATTGAATGGATTGATTTTTATGCATTATCTGTATATGCAATAAAGAAATAAAATAAGCAAATATAAAATAAAAATATAAAAAAGATACAAAAATAATTTAATTTTACTAATTTATTTCTAATAATTAACAAAGGCTATGCCCACAAATTGTTTAAAATAAATTTAATTAATTAATTGAAATATATAATAAATTCATAAATTCAAGAGAATATTGCAACACATATGTGAATACAAATAAAACAAATATATAAATATATATAAGTGTAGCCCAATGAATGGGAAAATTATTTTTTTCATATTTAAGCAAAGATCGCGATTTTGTATACAATATAATTAAAATCGAGAAAGACCCATAGACGGCCATAACAAGATCTTTGTGCTGAAATAAAGTTTCTATGTTGATTTTACATATGTATGTATTTAAAGTCGAAAGTAACGGCGCATAGTTCGAAAGAATCAGAAATTGTATGTAAAATTACAAAAAAACATTAATTCAGCACTAAGATCTTGTTATGACCGTTTAACGGCCTTTCTCAATTTTAATCATTTTGTTGATTAAAAATGATAATCTATCTTATAATGTATCTTACATATTTGATTATTATTAACTTTTGGAACAAAAATAATTTAAAATATCTACATTATTATTTGAATCGTTACAAAATCCGTATTCTGTAAAGTGTAGATGCAATCTGCAGAAGTTTCGATAAGATTGCTGTGAATAGAGAAGCTAGGTTGTAACCAATGAAAATGGGACGTGAAACGAACTCGCGTGCTAGATCTTATCATGCAGAACTCGTCCCTGTATTATGCATACAAAACGCGTCAAGTAGCGAGGACACGTAAAGGTAATACGTTTTGAGTTAAAACACATTCCTGGTTTCCGTGCGCGTTGGCACTTCTGTCCACATTATTTTCGTAACTCCTTTTTCTTGGCTTTTAAGCTTGGCGTTCTGATCAGCCATAATACGCGCAGCTGAGGATGAAAATAAACGTGATGCTTATTAAGATATATGGATGTTTTCTACATTGGGGCGGCCGCGGCGTCGCGAATGTCGGGCCGATGCATTCTCCGAGAAACGAGTTTACAGCCGTATCTTTTTATAAAGAACACTCATATAAGCCATTTATCTCGCGAGTGGGGTAAGCCAATTTTTGAAGATCTTAAAATAGCGACCTCGTATCAATTTTCATAAAGCGCAAGCTGAATTACAAAACGCAATAAATTTGAACTTTTTTCATTTTCTCTACTTTTGCGAACTAAGCAATCTGTAAGTCATTTAGACACGGAGAAAGCTGCCACAACTGAATAATAATATTATATTTCGCTTATCCATGTAAAAGAGTTGTGAGAATCAGTATTTTGAATGTAATGTATACGGTAGTTCCAACCTTAACAGATGTAACTGCTTCATAGATGTTATACTGTAATCTAACCGTAATATAACCGTATTATCAGATGATAACAACAGAAATATAATAAAATCTATTCACATGCAACACTTATTTTTAGTTGAACCCATACAAAGATTGCAACATCGCAAAACGTTGCAAAATATTGCTGCAATATTTCTGCAACATAGCAGCAATAATAAAATGTCCGCCTTATTGCAATATTTATAAATGCAATATTTATAAATGCAATATTGTATAAATATTATAATATACTGGCCCGTATTCAGGATGCATTCATAAAGATGTAAGAAATCAATGGTAGAAACAGAGCAGTTCTACTCAGCAGTTCTACGCAGTTTAATAGTTTGATGCAGATTTGTAAACAAAATCTATTGCCAATCTGCCATTATATTAGTTTAGATTATATTTGCAGACTTTGTCGGAAGAACACGAGTTTAATGGGGACACAGTTGCTAACCTACTGCATACTAAAAACATTTCGTTGACTGAGATATAAATAATATACACACGAAGGATCACAATATAACATACATTTTATTTTATGTGAAAATTCTTTGCGAGTTGATAATACTGCTGCTGTCTATTCTATTGCTGCAATGAAACTGAACTCTCAGATATAGTGTTGTGCAAGTATATCTTATAGATTTCTCAGTCATGTTATTTGTTTTGCAAACTACATAAGAGAGATAGTAATAATTCTTTGGTTGAAGTAACCATATATCAAGGTATTTTAACAGAATTTACTTATCGTAAGAACTATAGTTGTGCAATGTGAGAATCATATAGATGGGCATATCTTAACAGTTTATATTTAATGTAATATCAATATAATTTGAATTCACATTTCTTTTTCAAGCATAGAAAATATTGTGTAGTAACAATCATAGCAATTTTTTCCGTAGAGTATTTCAATTGAACAAGAAATTTGAACATCTACAGCTTTTAATAATAAATTTATAGCTGTGTAATCCATGGTTTCATCGCAAATTAAACTTACAATTACATGTAAATATACAATTGTTCTTTTATTTAAATTCCAGTGAACTTATCGTATTATCGGATTTGCAATTAGACATTGATTCGGAAAGATGTTTAATTCGTCAAAGTCATTGAAGAATTTGTCATTAAAACTTGAGGCCAAAGCCAGGAAAGCCTGCAATTTCCACGCGAAAGCAGTTCTCCACGCGCTGTGGCAAACGGCACAGTCTGATTTTCCAGACTTCGAACTTGACTGTTCCATGCTTCGATATTCTCTTTGTGGAATTTAGAGATCGCGCAGAATTTTCGCTCGTTCACTCTTAAACTTGCTGGTATTTTCGCTAACCATGCTATACATACATACATACATATATATATTATATGTGTGTGTGTGTGTGTGTGTGTGTGTGTGTGTGTGTGTGCGTGTGTGCGTGTGTGTGTGTGTACACACATATGCGTGTGTGTGTATGTTTACGGAAATGTAACTTCAGTAAGTGGTGCATAGAGCATGCAGCTCCAATTTTCATTTAGTTTCTCCCCATAACTCGCAGAATAAGTAGTTGCCTACGGTAACATTAATATATTCAATCCCGGACTGTAAATTAACCTTTTTAGCCATTCATTCATTACCGCCCATTCTCTTTCCTCTCTTTCTACGGATTTCAAGCGGATTCGCATTACCGCGACTCTACTACACATTACTTTCTAAGCGCGTGTGAATATACAGCTGTATACTGAGTGCTCCCAAAATCACATTCTTGTATTTTTTTCAAAATCCTATTCTTACATTAACATTTTTTTGTAATTATTATTTAAAACGTTAAAGACAGAAATCGATTCTCGATTAATTGAGGCTATTATTTAATAGTCCTTGACATGTAATTTTTTTTAACATTAAATAATTTCATATGTAAGATTATATTACACTAAAGTCTTTTTAAAAGGTGAGAAAAATGAAATTCAATTAAGCTTATCTATTTATATTTTTCGTTTATCCGCTAAAATTCCTTGACTATTGCATTTTTCTTAGTTTATCCTTTACCTACGACTGTAATTTGTAGCGCTGTTTTCGGAACACCTTATATTTGTTCGTAGTTTCCTAGAGGCGTGAGCAAAGTTTCATTTCACAACAGGATCGCTGGATATAGCTTTCCCGTGCAATATTTCGCGCGAAGACTTCCGGAATTACTGCTGGCCGTTTCGACGAACAATTTCGCACGTTTTTGCGTTCGCGCTTGGGTGTGTATATCCGCTCGGAAAAAGGTCTCCCACGAAGCCCGTACGTAACCCAACCCAAATATTTGGGCATTTTCATAAACGAAGAACGGGCGCAAAAGGGAGGGCTTCGCACGGGGCGATCCGGTCCCTCATATTGTATATTTCTCTGGCAGAAAGGGACGTGAATGCACGCGAGTGCGGCCGCATAATTTGCCGATAATGCACGTCAGTTGTGTCTCGCACGTAGATAGCCGACGACGAGACTACGTGGAATTTATGTTACGTGTGCCAGATGAATACCGAGTAACGGCGGCAGCTGAAGACCGTTGCTGTAAAAATTTCGGACGCGAATTTCGGTGTACGCGCGTTATCGCGCACAAAATTGGTCGCCGCTGAGCTAGCTTTAATCCTAAAATGGGCCGTCGAGAGTAAATTTCTCGCTCTTTTCGTCGAGAAAATTCATTACGGGAAATTGTCCCCTTCTACTGCCACTTTACATGTACATGTATATTATATGTATGTTTATGACGTAATAACCTGTGGTAAAGAAGAAGAAAATAAACGATAAATTCCAACATTTTTTAATCTTAAGACAACGACATATACTCAGAATTAAATTCTTTTATAATTCAACGTAAAATTAGATGCATTTATAATTTTATGTGCTGTACAATACTAAAACAACACTAAAACACATCTTATTATAAATATATGAACAGTTGTAAAAAAATTACTTTTGGATAAAGTTTATACGCTACTCAGGAATATGCAACTAACGGCGAAGCTTATCCATGATGTCTAAGCTTGAAGGTTTGCAAAAAAAAAAGAACAAGCTGAATTATTAGAACACAGCGTCGATTTGTTTTAACATATAACGTAGAATAATATACATAATATATCGTTTAATACATATATAAAAGAAAGTCGCTAATATCGACATATTAGCTCTCGTAAAGCGACACCCTCTTATTTCTCGGAAACAATGCAATTAATTAAGGCATAATCTGCTTAGATGATTAAAGAAGTAAAAATCATAATTCATTTATTTGTGGCTTGTTTCTATATAAAATCAGTTAAAAACAAATTCTTCAAATGCATAAATAAAATTTTTACAATTTCTTTTTTTTACACAATTTAAATATACAATTACATAGCTTAAATAATAGTGGTCTAATATTACAATAATATATTATTGATAATCAATTATTATATTACTTTTCTGGTTCAATTCAAGAGCAGCGTTTCAAGATCGATGAATATGCGGCGCGCAATTCGAACTAGAAAATGTAAGTATATAAAATCATCTACGAAATTATTATTTGAGCACTAAGATCCGCTATGACTGTTGCGTTGGTTTTCTTGATTTCAAATATTAATAATTAAAATTTAATTTAATTTTTGCAAAATTCAAAGTGATATTATAAAAACTGCTGTCATCTGATAAAAAATATTTTTTAATTTGTATTTACGTTTGCAAAGTTTTATTTTTAGTTTTTGTTTATCCAAAAACAAAGTGTTGATATCGGAGATACTCTATATGGAGAGAATTTTGCGTTATATTTTACTATCTACACAATTCGTTGTAAATTTTACTATGTGTGATAAGCTTGGGATAACTTGGAAAACTATCAAATATGAGTAACAACAGGAATTTTTGACATAAAACATTTTATGAACTGCTTAATAAAAATTACCATGCAGCATTATACATTGTTCTAAGGTAAAAGTTTTTTAACTCGAAATAAAATTTTCTTATATAATAAAGTATAATCATATACGAAATCTTTATGACTGTATTTAATATTATATACATCGTCTTTAGAAAAATACAAAAATTCTAGTGAGAATTCGAATCCAGGACCATGAGTTTGGATCATGAGTCTTCTGTCTTATGTGTTACGTTTTTTTTCTATTGATATATTGTCCATTTATGGATTAAAAAGCGCGTTAATTTACCATATTGTTGCGACTACTAACAATAAGTCAGACTGAAAATATCACGCTGCAATTTATATAAAATATTGTACATATTTATCAATGCCTGGAATTTATTTAAAACAATAAAGAATCATAAACTGTTCAATAATAATAAATATTCTAAACTCATTGAACTTTAAATGCACTATATAGTTTAATAAAAAAATCAAACATTTTATATTTTGCTTTACTTTGTTTAAAATATAAAATGTGTGTGATAGATATTAAATTAGAGAAAATTACATTAAATTCTTCGAAATACAATGATGACTATCATGATATGCAATATTAAGAATAAATTTTATGAGAAAATTTTCTGTGTATTTATAAGTTCTACATTTAGCTGCAATGGTCTGCAGTGTAACTTCAATAAAATTTTCACCCTCCAAAAAATTTAGTTGTTTGTTCTTTGTTTATATCTTTACAAGTGTAGTACCGACTTTTATTGGCCGCACATTATCTACTGCACTATACGTTGTAAGTGCTAACAGAGTTAATGCAGCCGAAAAGAGGCTGAAATGGCGCCGCCGCGGATCCATGATATGTAAATAATGACCTGCAAAACACAAAGGCGAATTTATTCGGTGCGAGTTGTTGCATCCGTTAATTAAAGTACAAAGCTGCAGCGCGATGTCGAATACTCGTGTGTATCTGTACCCGACGCCTCATTGCTGCAATGCTTTGAGGTAATTACGTTGCCAATTAGCCGGAACGGTAAATCGACTAAAGCAACTTGTAAATTACAACCAGCACACAACGGTGGACACAACTCTTTCATTCAAAAAAAGTTTTCTGCTTCTGCACACGAAGTTCTGCAAAATGCATTTCAATCGGCTTTGTTTACGCAAGAATATAATGTCGCAACTGAATGTTTCAGTTACTATAAAAGCATCGTGTATACTTTATAAATTGATATTTACTGGTGGATTTGAATCGATATCGCATTGTATCGCATTTCATACGTCTGATTTGTTAGCGCTAGAAATCTGTATATTTTGATTACCCAATGAATAATGCACTCTGGATGTGTAAAAGCAAGAGTTATACGAACCTTATGCATGTATTAAATGTTTTTATTCATGCCAAACATTTCAATAATTTTTAAACAATTTCACTTGTAAATTGTTGAGAAAGATCCATTTCATTTAAATAATTATTAAATTACTGTAATTTTTTTCTTGGTCAAGATCGAAAATAATTTAATATTGATGACGCAAGCTATTTCCTCCGGGAGGAATGCTCAATATTCGCACATTGGAAAAATTAGATATCAGTATCATTCGCATCGATGCCGATCGATACTCTGTTACAATAGAATGAATTGCACATAAAATGAATGTTACCACTGGCAGCATTTTGCGCGGGCGTATTAACAAGTGCAAATTCAACGAATAACTGTGCATCCTCCTCTGTAGTTTTGCATAATACATGATTAAAACATACGGGCAAATTTTCGAAGCAACTTAATGGGGAATAAAGCATTGCTATTACTGTGCACATTATTAATTCGTGCGACTGGTAAAAACATATTATCAGAGTTAATAAATTTGAAGAATGCGTATACGAAATTGCAAGCAATATCAGATTCTACATAAACATTAATTTATATTAAATTTATAAATATAACAAATTAAAATGTTAAAAGGGCAGCATCACTAAATTATTTTACGAAATAAAAGATATGATATATTTTATTAATAATAAATTTTATTAATAGTAATATATATGCACCCACAGAAAAGATTTCTTGTTATTCATTGTTATTACTCTTCTATGAATCATAAAATAAGATTGATGTAGAGATAATCATAATTATCACTGGAAAGGGAGTATTTTATTCGGTAAAATTCTTAAATCTAGAATAAAATGATTTTAGCTATCTGATTAATTTTCTCAGACAGATTTAGATTAAACGATGAAAATTTATGGTGAATCCCATAATATTTTTTATTTGATCCGTAGAAGTCTTTCACTTCAATGTAAAAGACTCGATTTATACAAATACCTTATGGTCTTCTGCAAGACGCAATTTAGCGAGACAATATATTAGGTTGGCAAAACAGTCATGTCGTTTTGTTTTCTATGTAAATGAAAGTTCTTGTTTTGTATGAAAAAATGCCTTTCATTTACATAGAGAAAGAACGACATGACTTTTGTACTAACCTAATATAAAGATTAGACTACTAATTTAATAGATAATCTCTTAATAGTAATGTCTTTTATTCTATCTTCTATTGTTTTTACTATTTCATAGTCTGTTCTATTGACAGATGAACCAGATTATGTTTCACTCCAATTTTATGTTTTAAACCGCATTATGAGAGAAATATAAATAATAAAACATTTTAGGACGTTACAAACAAGTAAAACAATCTAATGATATACTCACTATTGTTTAAACTATGCAATTTGCAAAAGAAAATTTTATTCTTGATTTTCAAGAATTTGTTTTTAGCATATTTTATATAGAAAAAGTCATGAATATATAAATTATGGGTTTTTGCTTTTTTAATCATTTCAGATAATGGTTTTATCAGTATTAATAAAGTGCAATGTATAATTTATTTTGTGAGAAATAAAAGTATGACGCTTTAAAAGACTTACACGGGTATTGACAATTTTCTTTTAGTTTGTAACGCTTTAAATGCTCTATCCTTTATATTTTCTGTAGATATTTTCTGATATCGAGCTGAATTTATGTAATTATTTTTCTGTCAGATTTTCGAACTTTTAAATTAATGACTTTTATTATTGAAATATTTTAATAGAAGTAAAATTATTTTGTTAAATGTAAATTTGCGTTATAGGTCGTAAAAATATAGAATTGAAAAATTAATGGTTATATTCTGATATACATATACAAATGATAGCGATATACATATTCTACTGACTTGTTCATATTATTATTTTCTCTCTCCCATTTTCTTTTTTCAATCATCTCTATTATTTTTCGTTAATAGTATAATTTACATGTAAGCATAATGCGGATACGTATAATATTGCATTTAAAGAACTGTTTCTTTTTTTCTTGAGACTTGTAGGACTTAAATGTTGTTATTTACTAGTTGATAATTATCTAAATGTTCGATGCAATTACGTTTCAAAAAAATGTTATGTTTTAAATGATTATTATAATGCATCGAATAATATAAGTGGAATAAAAGTCGAAGTATAATACAGTTAAAACTTTTGCTCTATTTAATATCGAAAGTAAGACAATGACATTTAATAAAATAAGATAACAGATGCGTGCGTGTTTTACATATTGCAGAAAATTATTAAAATATAATCGGCTTTAATTTATGAATTTTAAATACAAGTTTTTATACATCAAATAATAAATTCCCTCTGTAATAAACGTTTAACGTTTATATGATTTCATAGATTATTTGTATTTTACTTAATTTTTCAACAATTTCAACAATTTTAACATTTTATAAAAATATTTAAAAAAAATAAATTTATTACAATTTATTTATAATTATTTATAATTAATTTATTGTAAATAAATTAAATTCTTTTAAAAACTATAATTTATTATATTTAAATTATAGTTTTCAAAAGAAATGCAAAGAATCGACACAATGTGTGTGTTTGCTTTTATGAGTTACGTGAAAATATGTGCACAGAAATATTTTAACTGACTGATTAAGAGTGAACACGAGCACAAATTAGATGCTCACGCTACTTCCGGAATCGATTATTTCTTCGATTTTGTCAATTTAGAGTTTAGACAGGATATCAGTGAGCGGATTGCCATGAAATCCGCTTCCCGGTTGAGTTCTGGTTAGAATTGTCGGCGAGCGTCGGCGTCGGACAGATTCCATTGGTTACGAATGACGCGCGAGTAATGCGCTTTGATCATCGTCTACAACGACGATGACGACGACATCGTACCCGCGAACAATGACTAACGCTACTCGCTTGTCCGTTTAGTTCGGTATAATCTTGTGAGTAACCGAAGAGCTCCTGTGACGACGGCGAGCGTCGCCGTTTAAACGCCTGACACGTTCTCCGATTGTCAATTTGCAAATGTCTCCTTTGTACGAGCATTCAGTTAATAGCGAGAAACGCGACGTAAAAGTTTAACTTTTTCTTAGTCATTATTGCTATTAATCGTGCAATAATGGCACGAAGGCAAAACAAAGCAATTTAACTAGTGGAACCCCAGAAATATTTATCAAGTTTTTCGATGCCAATTTTTTTGATGATTCTTGAGGCCAAATAAAGTTTACGTGTCAAACATTTATCAACATGTAACTTTGTTTTCGAGTTATGAATTTGTGAAAATCCGAAAAATTGAACAATCGTTTTGGCGAATCGAGTTCGTATTTGAGGTTCGACAACTTTTCTTTTTTCTTTAATATGTGTTTTGTGTTACTTCTTTCTGTTTGTTACTTCTTTCAAACAATTTGAACATTGATATCATAATATACATTTTTAAGTAATAATGCAGATGAAGTAGCGATATTTCTCGCAGACTGTTTTGTTGTGATTCCACGATATTTTAGTTAAAAATTACAGCAAATTTTAAATTTTTCAATAAATCATAAAAATTCTATAATATAAACAAGAATTGGAGTGGAAAACGGAATGAACGTCCAATTTTTCGGATTTTTAAAAATTCATGACTCGAAAACAAAGCTGTATGTGATAAACTTTGCGACACGTAAATTTTTTTTGGTTTTAAGGATCATCAAAAACATTAGCATCGAAAAACTCGATGAAAATTTTTAGGGTAAGAATTTGCTCAAGATAATTTGGTATTCAATAATTTGGTAGGTATACATTATCTTAAGCTGCAATATACAATCTATAGAAAAACATTGTAATATTTTCTTGAGAGATGATTCAATTATTAGTTCTATTTTATTTATCTTAAGATATTATTGTATGTGAATAAAAATTAATGTATAATTATCAATGGTTTTAAAAGAAAATTAATAAATCCATGTAACATTTGATTGCAATTTTGAGCTACATACTTCCTGAATTAATGATCATATAAGGAGCTTAACATGATCTTAAAATAGAAATATTTTTAATCTGAGTTCTTTCATGGCATTCTATTTTCACTGAATAAGCGTAACTTGGGAATTAAAGAGCTTATAAGTTTTTCCATTTGGAATGTATATAATCTGTATGCAATGGTCACGAGTTGATTGAACCATAGGTGCATGCATGTAGAATATTTCAGATTTCCCACGTGATATTCATCTATGGATTCTCTCTCCAATATTGAGTAAATTTTTTCAGGTGAATGTGGTTCTATTTTTTTTTCATTAGACGTCACATTTATCCTACATTTCTGCCCAATTTTAAATATATTTTTAACCGATCCTTTGGTATAAATTCTATAAAAATATAAATTACTTGTAAAATTAAATAAAGATTGGGTTTTGTTATTCATTTTTGCTATTTATTAACAGTTAAACTCATTTATTTAAAATGCAAAAAATCGACATTTTAATATCTTTTAAAAAAGAAATAATAAATTATTTAGTTTTGCAGATAAGATAGTATAGGGGTGACCAGAGCTATTCGTTAAGGGGGGGG
>QKQZ01081508.1:0-11993 GCA_003595255.1 Solenopsis fugax | reverse complement strand
TAATTTAATAATTATCGATGCTAACTTGCATCTTGATATTAGACCCCTTATCCCCCCTGAAAATGTTTAAATTTATCACAAAAATACTTTTGTATGCTCACGAAAGGTAAAATGGAAAAGTTGGAAATTATCTATTAATTAATGGATTCTGCAAAGCAATATCCATTTCTATTCTCATTATGTTATTGAGAATCGATTTATTCAAACTATTCAGAACAGACGAGCCAAAAATTATTCTACTACAAGTATCAGCATAAAAAATCGACGAAAGAGGAATTATAATGTAAAGTGTTATATGAATAATCAATTTTGTATAATCTTTCTATAAAAAATTTTAGAGCCCAGTTTACTTTTAAAAGATTTCTGAAAAAGAGAAATTTTATTTCTTTTTTATTATTTGTAAAAAAAGCAATGTTTATATGATTTGTGTGCGAATATTTAATGTCTTACATAAAATATCTACAAATCTATTCTTTTTTCACAAACTCCAGAATATCTGTATTTATTATAACATAATTTTCTTCAAAATAGTTATGTATTCAGTTTGAAGCTTCAAACAGACTGTATCTATTTCTATCACACTTCATCGACTATTCATTGACTCTCATGCGATGCGTTTAATCGAGTGCATTCGAACGCGAATTGATTTATTCCGCACATTCCAAAACGTTCCATTCAAAGAGGTAATTTTATGGTGATGTGAACAAGGAACCAAACTAGGACAGGTTATTTACTTTGTCAACATAACGTTCGTTGCTTTGTATGTTTCCGCCATTTCGTCACGTGCATTGCGGCTATTGTCTCTGTTGGCCCGCCAAAATTTATTTGGCAGTCATGTACTACAGCGAAGAAAGTAAATGACTTCTTGCAGAATGCATAGCAGGTGCCAGGGGCCAATAAAATGAAATTGCATCGCTCTGGTGCGAGTATTGCTCAACTTTTGAATATGTAAAGCTCTCACTGGCAACGTGAGCGAGACATCTACATATTAGAAACCGATACTGCACGGGGGAGTAGGTTCAGCGAGTATGTTGCCATGAAAATTCATATGCACGCCCGTGTACTGCAATATGATCGTACATTTTTCGTTCCGTGGCGCGAAGAAACGAAAAAAAATCAAAACGCACGACCCTTCAATCAAAGTCCGCCGTTCTTTCTACGAAGGCTGAGGATCATCCAGGAGATGTATGCATTCGTAATTAAAAGCTCAGGATTCGGCATTACGTGCATTTGGAGATTTTCGCTACCGTATCGACCGTATCCTATGAATTAATGCACGCAGACGCTATGCCCTGTATGTTCCATTATGGAAAATCCTTCGTTTATGTCGGAATTACGACAGATACGTACGTATTTATACGCTAACGCGGATACGCGGATCCAACAGAGAGATCAATGAAAACAATGTCAAACGGGATATTCGACAAACGAGATATTCGATAAACAAGATCGTGTTTTGAGAGGATATGAAGGATAATCATAAATTTCGGGATATGCTGTTGTAAATTGTATAATAGAAATATCAGATCTGACATAATGAACTAGGCACATACATATATAATTAATGTACCATAATCTAGAGTTTTTATTCAACGTATAAGAATAATAATTAATAATTAATAATTAAAATGATTAATAATAATAATTTTAACAGCTAAATTATAATGTTAAATTTATTTCTCAGATGTAAACATAAATAAACTAAGTATAGATGAATCTTCAGATTCCGACCGACTGTTGTATCTTTGTTTCTTTTTCACGTAATCCAATTCTGCAATTTCACCGAAACTGTATCTCCATTTTAACCCATGGCAACAATTAACAACAAGATAAATAATACGTATTTCCTTCTGCTTTTGTTCGTTACTCAGCTTAATTTAAATCGCGGATAACGTGGGTCAGTAAACCGCAGGGAAGACTCGGAAATTAAACTTTTGCTGAGAAATATCTAGCAAAACGTCACGTGCAATGGCGTTGGTTACAAAGCACCGGTGATGAATTAATGACTACATTAACATGCCGTGAATTAATGAACAGATTACAAGTTCATTACACGAGTCGAGATTATATTGAGCTAACTATAGCACGCGATACGCCGTAACGCGTTCTTTGACGTTGATATTCTGTCATGTTTCTCTTGTCAAGACAATTGCAGATGTTCTTTTGACGTGAGATTAACGTGATGTACCGTCAAATCTTATGATATCTCCTAATTATCACGTTTTCGTTACTGCATCGTTCCCTAATTATAAGTTCCGCCGCCTGTTTAGTTCGTGACACGTTAGCAGTTGTATCTTGTTAACCAGTTTGTTGCACCGCGGCGAAACCTGAACTTTCTACAGTAATCACAGCAGTTACACGGTTATGACATAATGCAGGTTGACACATTGAGTGTACGTGATAATTATCCAAACTTAATTGTTCTTTGTATATTAATACATGTAGAGTATATTTGTTAATCTGTACTTATATTTTTATGAAGAATGTAGATTATTAGTTTGAAATATGCTCCAGCTCATATGGAGTAGGCATTAAATATGAGTAATGTATTGTGTACAATTTCAATAAGTTTAGACATAATGTATGAAAACGAAAAGACATAATTATCAAATTAGAATTAAAAGTTTACTTAAAAAACAGTTCTGTTACACGTTAGAACTCTATGAAAGCAATTCTACTGTTTCTAATAAATTTGTAAATTTTACATCTTATTTAAAATATCCTACGTCTGTATACTCTCTTAAAATTTTAAGAAATGTGAATTAATTGTGCAAATCGATGTTTCTTGTCCAAAGAAACATCGATTTGTACTTAACGCAATAGTCTTTAAAGTTCAATCTATTATTGTTAAAGCTTATGAGAGAGGGATATAATACTGATAGAGGAGTTATAGCAGAATTACTTTTTCTTTTCTCGTATATAATGTGTTTTTAGTCTCGCTTGTACATCTTCAAACTCATGTTTTTAACTGACTAACAATATACTCATTGCCAACTTAAACATTTCAGTATGTTAACCTAAGAGTAGAACTCTTTCATGGTAAATAATTAAATGAGTACTGTAATACTAAACAATTATCGGAGAGCGTGTACCCAACGTGACTTTCGGTCGTCATTCTTCCTTACCATTCTGAATTACGTTATCCCGAATGCGTTTAAAGATTCAACTATGCGTGACGCAAAAACTCTCGGAGAATTCGTTGTGTTAAGAATGCTGGCGGTCTTGGAAAAGGTTAATTGGCCCACCAGGATTTCGACCGCAACATAAAGTTCCCACAATAGCTGTCCCTTCGATAAGCTCGGTCAGGTCAGGGAGGAACGGGGATTACGGCTATACATTGTCCGCGTTTTACTGGAGCCGTTTGCGACGATACATCCCGCAGTATTTGGCATGATTCCAGCCATCCCGTTAAGTCCGCTACGGTCCTCTAATCTGTAAAACTTCCGACTTAAATTTCCGCCTGAAAACATCTTCCTCGAAGAGATGGGCGATTTTTGAGTTCGTTCAGGGGTCATGGTGCCCTCGGGGGTATTGCAATCGGGAATGCGAATGGAAAAGAACGTAATTCAAGAGACGGAATGGCAGGAGGAAACGCATACGCGGCACGTGCACGCTCGCGGTGCTGTTTCCGCCGGAAATTCGACGAGTTATCGCACTCTAAATTGCTGCCGACTCCGGATTCTTGGTCAAATAAAATGATAAAGAACCATAGTATTGCAGTGGTTTTTGCCCCCTTTTTGCGAGACTGTATTTCCGCTATGTTAAATCACACATTATATATTAGAAATAAAAATTATTATATTAATAATTGGATAATAACTTTCTTAACTATATAATTAAATTAATTAAATTAAAAATATCACGATATAATTACAAGTTTTGTATTACAGAAAGGTAATTGTATTATACAATTAAAAATATTAAAATTTATAAATCACTAATATTTAAATTAACAGAAATGTACGTTTAAAATATATTTTAATAATATTTAATAAGTACAAATAGATTGAAGCAAAATAATTTGATAAGAGCAATTAATTATATGCAGTAATTTCAATACAAATTCAATATATCTGTTTATCTAAGAGAAACACGAATTTATAAATTATTTAGGAATATATATTCTATTTGCACATATGCAAATTAAAAACTATAATATAGTTGTTTACAAATTATTATACTGATTCTTAAGTCACTTTAACGCGCTGCAAAACCGGAACGTTGAATGTAGATAGATGATTCTATAAGCGAGATAGATAAATCCAATCTATTTCTCTACTTTTCCGATTCACTGTTCCAATTAACACCGTCGACGAGTAAATGGAAGTGTCGGATAGCGCTATTTTCGAGCAATTTCGCTAATTAATTCGCAACGCTCGTGTACGAGCTGTATCTATCTTAGGATACACGTCATCACGCACGTACATCAAACGTATGATATCCGATATCGAAAAGTTTCAAGTGACAACAACATTATATCGTCAATGATTAATTCCGGAGGCAATTTCGCACAGTTTCACTGTTTCCGATAATTGACTAATTACTCGTCCCGTGCTCACAGCTAACAATTTAGACATGACGAGCAACCAACCATCGTTTACCAACCATTGTGCATGATGTTTGCAGAAAGTGGCTCATTTCATCCTTCGTTCTAAACACAACAACATCGTGACAAGAAGATTACATAGATAGAAGTTCTACGAAGTATTTTCATTAAAGTGCTAATAACACAAGAAAGTCATTACAACAGTATTGGAAAGCACAGATATTATGTATTTGACATCATATTATGCTTTTTGCATAAATTATGCATTTCGTAATTCGTATTTTTTGCTATTTTTAAACGTATTACAATCTGAAAATCAAGTCTCTTCATAAAGAAAAATGTATATTTATAAAATGATTATCTTTGCTGTGCATTAAAATTCCTCTGATACTTCGAGGAATTAATTTTTTCATTTCCATCACATTATCATTTGTTATATTCGATACCTTATAATGCCTGTTGCTATTCTTTCTGTTTCTCATTGTATTCGTTTTGTCGTGTACAATACATTAAAAATCTATTCGATTATTACAGGTATTCCGATAAAGTATTCAATAAATGATCCTTCTTTCTTTAAACATTCCATCTTCTCAATTAATTTTCTTTTCTTGGTCATCTTTTGTTATCTTACCCGATTTTGCACTAAGGATTTCGCAGCGTAATCCTTCGGATTGCCAAGGATCCCCGGAATCCGTTTTTGTTTGGAAGAATATAGGGCATAGCGGAAAAAATCGATATGGTAGCAGTGCAAAAATAAAGGACCACTTTGGCGAGAATTGGTGAGTTATATCGTAGACTTTCCCGTTATAGCTTTCACGCTGTAAAAAATCTAAACGTTTTGGGAGTAACGTGACCGTGTCGCGTATCATGGGAAATCGGAAATCGAATGATCATTTTTGAATAGTGAGAATTGATCGTCAATGTTCTACTAACGTTGCTGTTGATTTTGGCCAGCCATTTAAAGGGTCATCGATATTCAACTTGGTATTCGTGTGTTTACTCTGTTGACTATTGCACATCCTAATTAACTGCATACAAATTTTAATATGTGAATTAATCAACTAATATCAAATGTAATTATTAAATATGTTTTATGTTATGTACAATATTTCATTTATTTATATTATTTGATTTTATATTAATTGAATTTGTCTATGTTAGTTGCATTGTTTATTTCTTGAAATCTATGAGTATCGTAATAAAAATAAGTTCATCAATTAAGTTATATATTATATAACTTATTACGATGATTATTGTTTTATTTTTAATTATTTTTTAATAAAAAAATAAATGTAAAAGACATTTCTAAAATTCTAAAATTTTTTGTTTGTATCTAAAGATATTTTAAAATAAAAACATTTTCTACATAAATAAATTGCGGTTTATACAACTAGCATAATGAAACATACATTGATTACATATAGTTTTTTTGTATTAATTGCCGAATATCTGAAAAAATATGCTATTTTACAGGAGAAGATAGTAGCAATCAGTTAAAGTTGCTGTTTGATCAAACATGGAAGATATATTGTTTATACCTGCTTTGAATTTTGAATTCGTAGATTTTCAGGTATTATTAAAATTACTTATGCCTTTAACAATCAATATCTATTTACTTTCAGTTTGTTGCAAACTATTACACGTTTATATCAAAAGAAACGTGATAATAAATTTTATGAATTATGAATTTATATTTCTTAATTAAATTTAATAATTATTTATAATGCGATTTTCCTCATGTATTTTGATCACATGATTTTCAATATTAATTTTGAATATAATGGTAGTAAATAAATTGTTTAATTATCATAAAATTTTTATAAAGAATAAATTTTTAAACTGGATAATATAAATTTATTAAATAAATTATTGTATAAATTGATAAGACATAAATAAGGAATAATTAATAAGATAAATTACATCGATGATATTTCTATTTTCTTATAAAATATATTTGACTAGGCGCAGTGAAAAATGACTATGTTTAAAGTAATTATTTTTTTAAGCGTATCATACAGTTTGTGTAAGAATGAAAAGAGGGAGTAAGAGAGAAAAAGGGAGTGAATATAAGACATATACATATATACATATATAAATAGTAGTATGTTTGAAATATCGACTAAATGGCGAGTGCTCGTCGCACGTGCGTTTATATATGTACAGTTGATTGTTGGAGTCGCGCGTTATCCCGCCAATGCATGCATACTAATTAATTCTAGCTGCAGCTTCCTAAGTGATGACCTAATTTCGCACGAATTGCGCGAATGCAGGAGAGTCTGGAGTAAACTGCGTTCCGGCGAGTTTGGTGCGATTCTTGCACCGAGAATTGGGATTTAGCGGACGTACCTAATGTGATTAGCCGATCGACGCGTTTCACGCGCGATACCACTCGCATCGAACCGACTTTGATCCGTTAATCCGCTTATTTTGCAAAAGGCCGGCAATTTAGTAGCGAAATGTACGAGGAAACATGTGCGCGCCGGAAAATGATGCATCACCGGCGCCGTTGAAATTTTGTCATGAACACTTGACGTCTTTTATATATGAGGATTGATATCAGAGGAAAATCAGATTTCCTCTAAGCTACAGCGCAAACAACTTTGTAAATAAATTGGACAAATCTATTTATCAATCTATTATGAAAGAGAAATGTTCCTTGTAAAAGTTTATAATCTCAAAGAGAGATCTATTAAAAGATACCGTAAAGTAAGATTTAATTTTTTTGTTAAAAAAATTGCCATCATGTGACCAAAGGGAAGATATATATTATACTTATATATTTTTATATATTAACGGACGAATCAAAATTTTTTATAATTATAACATATACAATTCAGCTCAATATAGTTTTTCAATTCTAATTGTAATTTAAGTTTAAAAATAAATGTATTTTGAAAAATGATTTTTGTATTATGAATTCATTATGTTGCCATATAATTACATAAGAGAATTATAATATGTTTGAAACATTAACAGCGTATAATATTCTTAAAATATCTTAATTTTCATGATATAGTTGTGAACTTGATTATGCAGCCGCTATAAAGATGCAAAACATTTTAATGCCTTTGAGATTCTAATGAACTCGTGATATGAGGCAGCTTGCATTCAATAGCATTATTTACGCTATGCTGATGTACATTATATAGAAGAAGAATATTATTAACATTTAAATCCAATATACAATATATTTTTTTTCTGTAAAAAGTTTATCGAAAGGATTATTTTTCATTAAAATAATTAAAAGAAAAAGTGTAAATATTAAAAATTTAAATTTAAAACGCATCTTTATCTTCTACATCTGTACATTATAATGCCATTCTTTCTTGTCAACTTGGTTTTGCACAGGAAATATCAAGTTCATCCGTTTGATATCCCTAATTAATTATTTCTTGGACAGTGAAACGAAAGGATGTCACTGTCAAAATGAGTTGAGAAACAGAAACACATGGGATCTTGATATTCCGAAATCCGCTGTGGTGATTCGTACTGACGTAATACGAACGGAAGATATAATTAGAAATGGGATGTTGACGAGTGTGGTTGTGATATCATGCGATGAATTGTGGTTTTCAGAGCGGCAAAGTATTCGAGATGATCGTCTTTAAAAGAAATAATTAAAATCGTGACTAGTGCACGCGAATCGCTAGAATCGAGGCGGTCGCGCGTGTTGGCGTAATAAAGTTTCGTGTCCCGTCGCACCGGTTGCAGGGCAGCAAATGAAATTTTAACGCAGCTTTCATTACATGACGAGCTAGGTCCTGGATTAATAGGATTTTAATTATAGCTTCGCCAAGATAAGCGCAGATAAAAGCGTCACAACAAATGTAGGGCTTGAGCAATGTAATAATGGTATTCCTTTTATTTAAATGGTGTTTAAATATATCTGTATTTCGGATATATCTCAATTTGAATCTATATATTTAGATATCATCCTGAATAATTTATATTTACATGCTGTCTTTAAATTAATGAATCAACATCTATAGCAAGAAAGTTCTTGAAAAATTAAGTAAAAAAAGTTGTTTGTAAATTTTTATTTCTAACAGTAATTTTTGAGGTGTAAAATTTTAAAGCGCTGGTTAATCACAGAGTTCACGTTTTGGTGGTCACCTGTCATGTGGTCACTACTACCGCATGCGCGATTCGTGGACAGGTGACCGTTTAAATATAATGTAGTCTGTAATTGCCAGTTTTAAATCCTTATATCTCTAAAACTATTTTGAAATAAAAATTTATACATAACTTCTTACTTAATTTTTCGAGAACTTTCTTACTATTATTTAATATTTTGATTCGTGAATTTTGGAATATATTCTGTATATAACTTTTTAAATATTATAATAATAATAATTAAGTATTATATAAAAGCGTTTTATGTTTAAGATTAAAAATATTTTTCTATAAATATTTTTATAGAAAAATATTTTTAAACTAAATTAAAATTACATTTTTTCAACATCCTAGCTCTTTGATTTTAGAGGAAAGATTCTTGTATAACAGATAAAATAAAATCTTTTAAACTTATTTCACAGCATTTTTAATTTCTTTATTGTAGTATGTATTTTATAGATTTTCAAATAAAAAGAGTATTAAGCTATATGAGAAATTAATTATTCACAAACATATTTACTGTAAAAGTTTTTAGAAATTTATTTAAAATGTTGCGGGCGCATAGAAATCTATATACATTGAAACTTTATACATCATCAATCTCTATTGTATAAAGTTACCTGATCATTGTCATGATCGAGTTTTGATTAATGAACAAAACACGAAATGTCAAAATCACTTTCGATAAACGTAATATATATCTTAACTCGAGTAGTTTTTCAATCTTAAAAAAGCTAAGTTTTTAAAAAAACTGTTTAAGGAATAACTTGTCTTACATTTATTTCATGAAAACATAAATGATAATACAAAGAAATAACACAAATGATTAAATTAGTTTTACAAACATTGTGAATAAGTAATATTTATGTAGGAACAATAAACATATTTCTGTTATTTCACTCAGTATTATTATAGACCTCTACTGTAATAATAGTATTACACGGAAAAGACTTGAGACTTCCTAGAGTTAATACTGGACACGGGAATATTAGAACAATATTTTATCAGAGCGATGCGCGGTGGTTGTGAAGTACTGTACCCCGCCACGGATCATAATATATTATGAATAGCCTGCGCAAAGTATAAAAGCTTTATCAGCCATTCAGGAAAAAAAGTTTATCTTAACGGCAAGTTCATCCTCCAAATGGCGAATTTAGCGAAGCGGATGGATGATAAATTCTTGTCTGTGTCGAGACGTCGTGGTTCTCACAATGCAAGCATTTCTAACTTTAATGAGGTGACGAAAGAATTTCCTGGATGAAACGATTCGCTGAACAAAGATGGATTCGTGTCGCGAGAGGAATGTCGAAAGGAGGAGTTAAACTTTGTCGGCATTTCGGACGAAATTCCCATCAAACTTGCTAAACTCGATACCGCTGTTAAAACTTACAAATGTAGTAAAAATCTTCGACGAATATTCAATGATACGTTACGTTATGACGGTTAAATGTGCAGAAAAGAGGATGCGCAAAAACCTAAACGTTTTATGTTACGCTTATTTCATGCTATTTATCAAAACAGAATACTGATAAATCAATCAATTAAATTAACAATTTGAATAATAAAATTACATTTTTGAGAATATTATTCATAAAAATATAATGACAATTAAAAATTCAGTATGATAGTAGTATAATTATAAGATTTCACAAGCAATTAAATTTACAATTGTTTGAAAATGATGCAGACTTTCTAGTATCTAATTTTATGCAAAACTTATATCACAAACTTTCGGGCACAGAAAATTTTCCTAATATCTTCCTCGCCGGGAATTTCCATTGCGCACGTAAAGGAACTATATTAGTTTTACCCGCCACAAAGCATCACGCAGTAGTCTCTCAACTGCTGCGTACGTGACAATTGTGCTGCTAGCGAAGAAAACGCGTGCGTTCTGAAATATCTTACCGAGCATTTCATAACGCGATTATGAACCATTCAAGTCTGACAATTTTTAGAAAGCATCAGCTCGACAGAGCATGCCTTCGTTCGCTAGATGGGAGATCCGAGCAACGGAACATTAATGGAAGCCTCCACTGTCGTATTAATTTATTACCGTAAATGATCCGGCGCCGCCGTAACGGTGTGAAAACGATGAAGGATATGGACTATGATGAAGTTGTTTCATCGATTAATAGAGCGGCACTTTGCGGTACTCCGCAGAGCAGATTGCAAAAGGAATATCGTTAGTATTGTATGCAAAAAGAAGCTAAAGTTTACCGCAATTCCGCGGCTCAGCGCCATGAATCCAATGTAACGAAAGAGACGATCACGAAGTTATATATAGCGCAGCCCCTTTGAGCCTTTTCGGCAGCGAGGGCGATAAATTTTACATTTTTACTCGATAACGCTTCTTCGGCTTGAAGTCAGTTCATGCACGATGAAAAAAAAAACTTTCCGCCCAATGCGTATATTTACCGGCATTTATTTTTTTAATAGTTTTGATTTAACTAAGCCTTGCACCCGTGAATTTATTTTTATTTTGTTTTACTAATTACGTATTTCAATGGACAATTTTTTTGTCAATCGTACAAGATATATTTGCTTTTAACAGAAATTGTCTAACTCATAAACATTTAATTAAAAAATTTTTGTACTATAAATAAAAGAATTGTTAGCCTTTGATATCGCAATTTCTATTTTTTGTGTTATAATAATTAACTGGCCAAAAAAAAGAAATTTTTAGTGTAACTCACTTTTAGTGCGTTATTCACTAGCGTATAATAGAAAATTCGTGTTTTTTAATCAAATTTTTGTACTAGAAATTCTTTCTATTATACAAATTTTATGGAAATATATGTAAACGTTTCGTTGCATTAATAATGTCGCGACGAAATTCAGTTCCGCTTTGCGAAAATGACGTGAAATCTTGGTTCGACGCTTTAGTTCAATTATTCGTTCGTCTTCATGTATTTATTTGTGAACATTCGTGTACGATCTCGCTCGGAGCTGTATTTCGCGTTGTGACTAGCAATAGCTTTCGGGAGATAAAGTTTCGTGGCTGATAAAGTGCATACGAAATGATTTGAACTTACCTCCTCCCAGACGAGCTGCTTGCTAACTCCCGGCCGAAGGTTCATGATTTTCAACTCCGCCGCTTTTAACACGCCGTCTTGAGTGAACTCTATGTTTGGTTTTCCTTGATCGCCCTCGACGGAAACGTTCTTCAAATACCTAAAGATACACAATGCGTCATAATGAATAAAGTAAACACTGCAAATTTTTTGTAAAAATTATAATTAAAGTTTAATATACATTATGCATTTTAGTCTCATGATATTGAATATTAATATGTATATGTATATAAAGTAATATTAAAACATTGAATGAGAGATAT
>QKQZ01081507.1:0-11958 GCA_003595255.1 Solenopsis fugax | reverse complement strand
CTAATATATATATATATTAGATAAAATACATAATTTTCATTGTATTATATATAAAATTTTTTTGAACGTGATTAATTGGACATGATATAAATAGTTTCAAAATTATAAAAATCCAGAAATATCCAGTATATCACAGAAAATGATGCAATAATGCTAATATATTGTTTGAGTCACGATGTCACTATCTATGTCACTATCCATAATCATTCTCGATGTCGAGGGATCTCGGGATTTAAGCAAATAGAAAGTCCATGATCTCAAGAAAGTCGAAGGCCTTCAGAGCCGGCCTTTTGTCAAATCTCTCTTCCTCAGCTTAGATAATTACCGAAGAAAGCCGGAGAGCAACTGATCACGCGCGCGGTAACAGTTGCGACACGATTACGAGAATGTGCATTCGAGAGCGGCCGAAGAACGCAATCAGAACAAAAGAGTGTGATGGAAATTTTGCATCTCTATAAACATACGATCGTTGAAATCGCTTCGATAGATTTTAATTAGTCAATTCATTAATTAGTGCGTAAATAGTTGCAATCGAATCTCGCAATTATAATTTTATCCTTGGCAAGGAATTCCACACGATGAGTTGAATTTCAGCTTGTACAAAAAAAAAACAAGAAAACAAGATATTTTTCAAAATTATTTCATGACTGAAATAAAATCATATTATCGATGTAATTTATTATTGAAGTGACAAATTATGATAATCACATTTTCAGTTTAAAATTGTAATATTTATCTATAAAGAATACATCTTGAAATTGTTATTGTTTTCAAAGAATACGCAATTACACATGCAAAACATTATTAAATATAATTTATTAATATTTTATTCTATTGCCAAGAATTAGCGAGAATCTAAATAATCTCAAATAAATAAAATTCAAAGATACATGCATTCCTCGGTTCTAGTTTTTCTGAAATCGTGCATAAATACATATTACATATTGCACCTCCTGTCGATCTTGTGCACGTACATCACACTTGACATGATTAATCCTTCGCGGAGTAATTAACGCGGCCAGGAAGCATGCGGTTTTACGAATAATTATAGTTGCTTCGCGGTGAGCTGTTCCTTTACATTGAAAGCTTCATTCATAATCAACTTTCTTACAAAAATTCAACATCTTACAAGTTAATAATTTTTTGCCTACAAGTATTTTCTTTTTTTGTGAGTTTTAATTTTACATTTTAATTTTTTTTATTAACTTATATTTTATATCATAAAATTAATTAAATTTGCTAGGCGCAAAATATTTATACGCACTATAAATTTTTAAATATAAAAGTGATATTGAACTCTGTCTAGATATCTATTTTCTTTCTTTTTCGATATACATTGCAGGCACGCTTTTATGTTTTTGATGTTGTGCAGTTCGTGACTGCGAATTGTATCTGTAATGAATGCAAGCGTGCGATTGTTGGATTATCAGAATTTCTCGAGCTACGTGATTTGAATATTTCGATATCATTTGAAAGTTTGAACAGAATATAAGTCGGAATAGCAATAGCTATCGCTATGCACATTGTGTGTGCGCACGTTGTAGCACCGGAAAAATAAAAGCGGACAGTCTATGCATGCCAGGAATACCCGCGATAGCCTCGTAAACCCTCTTTTTGCGTTCTCGTTAACTGATACCATACAATAGTTTCTTGTGAAATCTTCGCACTCAATTATTTTCCGATTAATTTTCCTTTAAATTGTTACAAGTAATAATCAACTAAAATATAATATAAAAATAAAAAGAATTTTCATTTATTTTAATTTATTTTATTCGGCAAACAGTTATTATTGCACATTCTTAAGCAAAATGTTTCGTATATTGCAATATTTATCAATTGAAAAAAAGGGAACTGCTACGCTAAACTTCTTCGTAAAGTACTTGAAGATTTGTCGCAGGGAATTATCTTAAAGCAGTAAAACGGTACATGAAGAAGGTCGGGGGGAAATGCGCGCAAATGGCGAGGACAAACTTTATTCGCAGCACGATGAAGCAGTGACACGATCGCAAACTCGCCAGACGCGGGTATTAATACGTTGCACCTGGCGGTCGCATAATCGGGACGCAGACATTCGACAAAAACCGGTGGTTAAGTCTCACAATAGGAGTCCGCCTTGATTCAATCCTTCCTTTTTCCAAGACAAAGACAATGAATAACTATTATATATCTGAGAAATTATTTATAAAAAGCAGAATAAAGAAAAATGTAAACGTCACACAAAATATAATTATTTTTTAAAGCAAATAAATGTATATAAATATAAATTTTAGGTAATTATTTTACAAAAGAGTTTATTAATATCTTTCTAGTGTATAAAGCAGAATATATTCTTTACTTTCCGAAATTTGTGAGAAAAGTGAAAAGATCACTGATATGTAAATTTTAAATAAATCGCTCAAATTGTTTTATTTTAAGAATGAATTTAAAAAACAAAATACGGCTCTCCATTTAATATAATTTTTACACAAGTGTTGTTTACAGTTTTATCTAATTTAAAAAATCTGACTTTAATATTTATTATATATTGATGATTTACTATTTAATTAAATGCTATATATTCACTTCAACTATGATTTTACAGTTACTCTTTATAAAGAGTAATGTAACAGTCACAATGACATTTAACGATTTGACACACACTTTAACTGTGGAATGGAAGATCTAAAGAATTTCATCAAAATATGCATTGAGGAGCACTCGAATTAGAGTTGAAACATATTCAAATAATATGTATGTATTGATTAGTGTAATATATACTCAATAACTCACGTAAAAATCATAGCAATGGCTATTACATCAGACAGGCAATCTTTGTAAATATAATTATTCTTCTCAGACTCTTTTATATATATAATATTATTTATAATTTTTTACTTCGTTAGTGTTTACTGTTAAATTTATTGCAATTATTTTCTCATATTCAGTACAATTACTATTTGTTTTATTTTCCAACAAATAATTAGTATACGAATATTGATATGAAATTTATTTGTGCCTAAAAAAGTTGTTAAATCTTAAAATTTTTAATAGAAAATTATTCGTTTCTTTTTTAAAGAAAGACGGGAAGAGAGATAAGAAGTTAGAGATCTTCTATGAAATTATCGGTACAAGACTTCGCGAGAGAATTAACAACGTTCAAGCACAGAGACAGTCGTACAAACCGGGTCACCAGACACCGAGCAAGAACCCATACCTAACCTTCACTGACACCAAGGCTCGTCGACCGTGCTGACGAGGGGGGGACGAAATGCGTTTCCACTGACTCGTAGAATTCCTAGCAATAGCACGGTCTTCGGGCCATCTTCTTCACGCGCGCGTCATATCGCGATTTATTAGTCACGACGTGTTTACTTGTGTTGCGTGTCTAAGCTTCTTCACGATTCTAGTTTCCGGGGAAGACAGGTTTTATCCGAAAAAAATTCTACAAAATAAACGCATAAACGTACACCTGAAGCAAAAACCTGAATCCAAAGATAAAAACGTAAAATTAAATCTTAAAATAGTGAAAATTATAAAAAATATAATGCATTAATCAATAATAAACTTTATGCGATCGTAAAATTTGGAATTTAAAAAAATTTCTTTTAGTTCTTATAATTTCTTTTAAGTCGCATTTTCTTCCTGATTTATTACAAATTTTTACATAATTCTTCAATTAATATGACAGCCGCGTTATTTTAATTTTCATGGCAGAATTTGTATTCGCGCATAAACGTTCTCTTAGTAATTTCGACTTAAGGCAGGAAATAATCTCATCAGTATGGCGGATGCAAATGCGGCGAACACATGTTATTACGGCGCAGCCATAAGATCGCTTATGCGGGCATTCTTCTCACCAGACAAGAATCGCTCGCAACCAGTTCTAGACAACTCTTCGATAGTTTTGCGAGCTATTTATTGCGCCCGTTCGTTGTCGTTAATGCGCTTTTCCCGACGACATTACATTAAGCAGAAATTGCCTATGTCAGTAAATAATGAATACTGTAAACAGATGTTCCCATTGTTGTCGCGGCGGTTTCTACAATGAAATGTTCAAAGAATACATCAATAATCGTGCACAATCGTTTCTCGTTTTTTACATCTTTCAAATAACTTGGCATCGATGTTTTAGTATAGTGGTATAGTTATTAATGTAATATTAGGTCTGTGTACAAGTTCGTGAGATATTTTGACAAATTAAAACACTCGTAAAAATGAATTGTAACACAACATTGTTTATTCAAAATAGTTTGCAATGTTTTCAGTAACTTTCTGCCAATGTTAATTTTTAAAGCAACAGAAGTTATTTTGAATAAACAGGGTTGTTACAATTTACTTTTACGAATGTTTTAATTTGTAAAACTCTTATGAACTTATGTATTGACCTAACAGTTATTCAGTGTTATAAATTAAATTCTTGTAAAATAAGAGTCTATTTTAAATTCACAATAAAAAAAATGATGAATTCCTCCACTAAGATGGAAGAATATAATTTACATTTAATCTATATTTATAAATATGCTATCAAAAATCGTGAAACAATAAATTTAAACGTCTCTACTAAATAAGAATGTTTATTAACTCTTTTTATAATACAATAATTTTATTAAAAACTGACTAGTAAATTTTATGTAATGATTATATGTAATAACTTTTATAGATCTTTTATCGTTGATGTTAACATAAGAATTTGCATAACTCGTCAGCTGCTATTTTTAGTTGAAACCTGGATTACCGCAATTAACGTGCGATCTCAAAGAAACCCCGGCATCTTATAACTCTTGCGACGAATAATGTGTTTTAAACAAAAATAGATTAATATTTTAATATTCTATTTATTTAATGAATATTTTCTAACGTATACTGAAAAAAATATTTGGTATTTATGACTATAATTGTAAAATAATTACGGTTAACAGCTCCATTTTTATAGTTTTTTATAGTTTTTATATTACTGCTAATGTTAGTAATAATAACTTTGTGTTATGTTTATAGTTTTACCATAATAAAATTTTACTATAAATTATAATTTTTTAAATATTATAATATAGTCAATAAAGTATTAAGATGTGTGAATGTTAAAAATAAAATAAACATTTTTATCTAATAAATGCAATCACAATTATAGTAAAAATTAGTTTTTAAGCATTCACTTATTATTTACGTAGTAATAATAGCTAATAACTATAAATATATAGTTGGCATCAAAATGACTGTAAATTATAATTAAATTATAGTAATTGAAATAATTTTTTTTCTCAGTACATTGGCCACTTTTATGATTCTTAGCGTAAAAGCCTCTGTGTAGAATCCTATATAAAATAACTCTATTTTAATTACTATGTTTCCCATGTTTTCTTTACCATGTTTTGAAAAAATAATTCGAAGCAAGATAATCTTTTGATCATCATGCTCTTCATTTAAATTTGTGAGCACTCTCTCTCTTCCTAAAACCAAATGACATCTCTTATTAATTCACGGGAATCCCGGAGGAGGATGTCAAGCCTTCTCAAGAATGTTACGTAAAGATCGCGGTTCGCTGGCTTATTCGCTCGGCTTGATTTTTCAAGCCTCGAAAGCGTCGCCATGCATGAAAGTGAAGCGTCACGCCGGAGAATATTTAAGGACCGACGATGACCTCACCAGGTGAAGTGAAAGTTCTCCGGTTTGCTTCGTTTCGGCTCTCAGTTCGCCGTGATCGAGATGGCGGAAACAAAAAAATACTCTTTCGACATCCACAGTACCCGGAAATACGAGCGCTTCAATGACATCACGACCTTGGCCCAATCACGTGTATTTTTCAAAGTTTTTCATTTTTAATTAAAAATTTACGCTCGTATTTCAAATATTTCATAATCAGCATAAGTTCATCATAAAAAGTTAAATTTATTGAAAATATCTAAATCTAAATCCTAGTAACTTAACACCTCAATCAAGAATATTAAGATTAAACAAAAATTCGAGTCGACGATGTTTTCTCGTTGACCAGACGCGATCACTTCTTCGTCTCTTGACGAATTGAATATCTCAAGTGGTTTCCAAGAACAATTTTCTTATTATTCTGATTTTTTCGATAAAATTTTATATTTTTCGAAAGAGTATAAATTCTTTTTTTTCAGTATATGAAAATGAGTTTTTCTAAAATTTGTATTGAGTATAATGTAAAACAATTACCAAGAAAATATTCTTTGTTAAAGATAATTGTTACTTACTAAAAGAAAAAAAATTAATTAATCACTTTTCTCGGCAGTAGAATTGATATTTTTCTGCATGTAAATTAATAAATCGGTCCCAGGAATAGTACGATTGTTCTTGGAAACCACTTGAGATATTCAATTCATCGAGAGACGAAGAAGTGATCGCGTCTGGTTAACGAGAAAACATCGTCGACTCGAAGGCTCCGCAATCCAACGACGGAAATCGAGTGGTTCACTTTCAGATCCTGTTGCACGTCTCGCGTTACTTTACTCGCTGCACCATTCCCCATGAGTCACACGAAAATTGCACCTGCCATGATTGCACACTCTCTACACTTTGGAAATCCTTCCACCTTCCTGTACGAGACACGCGAAAAATTGTATCGTCTCTTTTAATTTTAATGAAAGCGATCATCTTCGCGCTTTCCTTACAATTATCTATTAATTTGTTCGCCACTCGAGATTCCCTTGAAATCGAGATTACAAACTGTGAGAAGCTTCTAGAGCTTAATGAATAAGGTATTTTAATAATTTGCTCTGATAATTAAGATAGCTACTCCCTAATAATGCAAAATTAATCATGAATGTCTTGTTTAAATTAACAATTAATAAATTATTCCATATTACTAAATCCATTAATCATATTACGTGTGTAAATTCCAATATAAATCGCGTGAGGATAGCCGAAAGAATACCGTCGATGTGTAATGGGGCGGCGATTTGCCAGTGATATATAGGCGCTAAATTATTGTGAGTCGATACATCGGCGCTGATTAACGATGGCAAATAATTACGACGGAGCGCATCCTCGACCGTTCAGTTAATTTGCGATCGACGATCGGCCAATCAATTTCCGGGCATTGCTGGGTTTCCGATACACCTGTCTGTGTCGAAGCGAGAGCTCTCGCGAGAGAAACGAGCTCGACGCATAAATCACGGGGGCCGGACTTTCTAGCCATTAGCGACAGCTCTAGCAATGAGCGCTACCGCCTGCCTAGAGCCATCAGCAACGTGCTCGATGGCCTATTCGTCTTGAAGAGCGAGCTTTAGCACTTTGCGGTTTAACTTAAATGCTCATAACGTCGGCAAGATTTTTTTTCGGATATCCATTGATTTATTGGAAAGCCATTAGAAATCTCAATACAGAACGCTATATTGACGTACAAGCCCCATCATAAAATGCACTAGCAACACAACATATTAATCGAACACAAGCCAAATGAAAAATTTTTAATAAAAATAAATTTTTTAAATTTGACGTGCTTGAAAAAAATTCTTTGAAAGAAAAGATACTTCGTTAATGAGCTTTAGATAGCTTAACAGTTAATTATGATATTGATGAAGGATCATATATTGAGAGAAAAGTGTTTAGTATTTGTGATATATAATTGTATACTTAAATAATTATATGCCTAAATAATGTGCTCCATTTTTATATTTGTTACTGTTATATAATATTAGTAATAACAATCTTGTGTTTATAATTTTATCAAGAAAAAATTTTATTATAAAATAAATATGATAATTTCAAACATTAATTACTAACAAGAATTCGTCCTTTCCTTCTCTTTTTCTGCAAAACTGAAATTTATTTCGAGTAGATAACTTATAGATATTTAATTTATCTGTTGATATTCATTATATCATTATTGTGATCTTTTTATGATATATTTATAGAAATATCAAGATATAGATGCCGAAAAAAAATAAACATTTCTATATAGTAAATATAATCAATTGTAGTGAATATAATTACTTTGATAACATTCGCTTATTATTTACATAATAATATTAACTGATAAATACAATTCGCATGATCAAAACAGCTATAAATGATGTATAGCTGTCACCAATAATGAATTATATAGTTAAATTATGATAGTTTCAATCATTTTTTCTCTCAATATAGAATATAAGAAATATTTCTTTATTATATAATAAAAACAATAAATAGGTAATATATCATAAAAAGATATCACAATAATGATATAATGAATAACAACAGAAAAATTAAATATCTATAAGTTATCCACTCGAAATAAAGTTTTGCAGAAAGAGAGAAGGAAAGGAAGAATTCTTGTTAATAATTAAAGTATGCCATATATGCAAAAAGAGTACATTAAACTAAAAAAAACGTCAGATGCGGAAGGGGGACACTTTCCGTTCTGTTTTACGTGGTAATTATATTGGATCGGCCTCAAGGATTATTGTGAAAGGATTGAAATACCGTCTGCCTACTCTCATTTACCTGTCCGCTTTTCAGAAGCCTCTCACCTTGAGATGACAACGCACTTTTCTCTAACTTCGGCTAACTGTAACTCTTCCTGCAAGATTACGCACAGTTGAGTTTTTTTCGGATTAAAATGATCACTCTTGCGGGAACAAGATATTTTTCATGCCGTGCACAAAGGATAATTATATCGAGTAGCTCTCAAGGCTCATTGTGAAAGGAGATTGAAATTCTACCTGTCTGTCTCTTTTCTAAGATTCTGTCACCTTGATGGCAGTGAATTTTATTGCATTAACGGCACGCTGAATTAACAAAGACCGCAAATGTTTTTTAGCGACGGTTTTTCTCCGTACGAAAAACGTTACATTTATCGAAAGATGATATTTTCCATTTATTAGAAAAAGAAAATTGTGAAAGGGGCATTGTGAAAGGATCGAAATTGCCCATCTACCTCTTTCATCGTACTCTCACCCCGATGATAATCGAGTTTCTCTCAAAAGTAATTAATAAATTGCGGTAACTTAACCGCAAGTTTTCCTCTGGAATTTTAAACGAGCCAGATTTTCATGCCGTCCGCAACAAAGTATAAGTTTTATCGAAGGAATGACATTCTAGCTTTTACGAGGTATTCACCTCTCGACGAGTAAAATGTTTCGTTAAATTACTTTAGCAAACAGTTTAATAAATTATTTCTTCTAAAATTTTAATTGAACTACATTTGCGCAATTAAAATCATGTAATATCAAGATACTTTCAATCCCGTTTTCCCCGAGGTAATTCTACCAGGATAGTCGACCAAGGATTACTGTGAAAGGCCCGAGACTCCACCTGCCTCTTTCGAAAGCCCCTCGGCGGGGAGTACAGCGGAGTTTCCTTTAACCGGTCATCCACTAAGTAGGGCGACCTGCCGCCGGTGACTCCAGCGAGCACCAAGATTTCAATGTCCGAAGGACAGCGCGCTCGGTAATGATAATTCGTGCTGCGCTAACGATCATAGTTGCAAATTGATGGGATATATCGTGCACGGCTTTCAATTATCTGAAGAGTATGCGATCGGTGATCACGCGATGCTTGTTGTGAGTAATATTCTTTAATGATCTAAAATATCGAAATACATGCTTCTAACAAGAAGATGAAATACTGGAGCCTGTGGCGCTTATCGTGCCATTATCTTATCATCGTGCTTATCATCGTGCTTGATAAGAAGTTAGTAAAAAAGACGCGATGCTCTCGATGGACATACCAACACAGTCGCAAATGCGAAAACAAACACACACACACATACAGTCGTTCGGTCGCACTTTCATCGTCCCACTTTCTCCGTGTTGTTCGGGACGCATTACCGGACTGACCATGCTCTTCGTGGTCTCACGAGAGAACCTTTCGCACCTCCGTCTCGATTCTTCTGTCCGCCGACCGACGATGTTCAAGGTAGAAAACGCGTGGACGAAATCCGAGAAAGTCCGAGGAATCGTATCCGCGTCTCTCTTACGTTAGACACGTCACTGTATCCGGAGGATAACGATTCGAAAGGAAACTCGTTGCTGGCCGATTTGGGAAAGTCCCAACCGCAATGGCGGTCGACTTTACAATCGGCGTTCACTCGCTGCACAGGAATGCCCTTTAATCCTGCGTGTCTATTTTAGTTTTTTAAAAAACTGGTTATATAGAATATTTCTCTACCGTGATAGTTTTAATAACAGATTCTTTCAGTAATTTGGAGACTTTAGAATCAATCATTTGCAATTTGATGATCTGCAAAATTTTTAATTAAGAATGTTTGCTTATGCAATAAGAGTTAAAAGTTATCGAAATTTAAAAATTAAAAGCTTTTTTAGGTTTATTCCTTTTTTCCTAATTAACAACAAAAAATTTTGGTCGTAAATGCTGAAATTTTGACCCTGAAACTAGCTGCAAAGAAGAAAATGAAAAATTTGATTTATAATGGTTTTGCAGCGAAAATTACTATATTTTACTGCGATTTTAAATAAACAACTTTTAAACAAGTAAGTTGATCTAAAGGAATTTTTGCACGAATATCTATTAGTTTAATTAGTATGTAAAAAATTTGATTTAATTGGTAATACTACTTCCCCATCAAATTTGCAAATAAGTACTTCAAAACGTGATTTTACATACAAATCAAGAGTAAACAAAAAATTAAATAACTTCTAAACTAATAAGTGAATTGTGCTCAAAATTTTCATATATACACAAACATAATACTAGAATATTCTATGAAATTTTTATATTTTTATGTTTTGAGAATGATCCTTACATCTTTAAAACTCTGTCAAAGCAAAATTTACTTAGAACATACTGAATAATATGATTTTATTAATATCAACATCAATTATAAATTTAACAGAAAATTTAGCGCTAAAGTTATAAGAATAAAATAAAATAATATTAAGGTCATAAACTGTCCTCAAGCTTGTGTATTAATCCTTTCATTTATGTTGTCACCATGCTTCTATTATCAATAAAACACAAGGCCAATAGAATTATCAATAGAACACAAGATCGATAGAAGATAAGTCATTAGCATTACTTTGAACAAATGAAAAAATGAAGAAAAGGAAAAAAACAACGATGTCTAATGGAGTTCCTTATTCTGTGACAAGTGACGATGTAACTGTGGTTTACGGTACCACTCAACGTCATCTCGTTAATACTTCGCGAGAGCTCGGTGTGCGCGGAATTTTTATTTTCATCCAATCGTGATGCGACTGACATTGATACGAATGCGCGATGCCGATTATGGCGAGAGCGCGCAGCATTACAATGAGCCGCTGTCTTCGCTTCGAGTAGCGTCTCAAACGCGCGGCGCGTTATAGCGGTATTGAAGTCACTACACCGTGAGAATACAGTTACTGCGCTATATTCTCATGAATAATCGCTGTGATTACGACGAAGGGTGAAAAGAGAGCGCGAAGTAAAACCGCTACCATTATGAAGATCGTCACGGTTACGTTGCTCTTTGCGAAAACACTACTGCCGCGTCTTCCCGATGGAAGCCCATTGACTTGAGAACGATTGTTAGATTGAAAACAGTCGTTGGATTGCAATCTGTTGAACCGCGGGGCACGTCGTAAAGAGAAGATGAGAGTCTCTAAATCATGCCATATATTATTTTAACGACGGATTCCGCTAAATCTTATTTAACTTCTTGCTGCGAGAAGAAATATTATTGAGTCCCCAATGAGAATATTTCTTCAATTTAGCTTACTTCTCTCCTTTTTAAGTGCCGCGAAAAAAATCTAATCTTAAAAGTACCACAACAAGAAACGCTCGAATTGTTGATAAATTAATATACTAATAATTATAAGCATAATTCAACTAACAACAGTGGATCGAATAAAAATTTAATTTATTTATTTATCTTCAAATTGTAATATTCTAATGACTGAAGAAGGCTTAGTACAGCCGAAATGTTCCAGATGTAAAAGAAATCTATTTTTTTAATTAGACATCTTTTTTGTTAGAAGAGAAGAGGGTATTATGGCTACTGTGGACATTATGGCTACCACCATTTGGATAATGGTGGTAGCC
>QKQZ01081506.1:0-11856 GCA_003595255.1 Solenopsis fugax | reverse complement strand
GACTATCACGACTCCGAGTATCATTATGGATCCGATTTCGGCGACGAGTCCAGCGAGAAGAGCGAGCCGGAGGAAGAGCCGTTGCCGAGCGATGTGGACTCTTCCGAGAGCATAGAGGAGCCCGATCCCTCGAGTGATAGCGATTTTTCACTCTCCAGTTACAGCACTACCAGTGGTACCCCCAGAAAAGCTCTGCTCACTCAACAGCGACCACCCAGTCCGGAACCATTGTGGCTACAGAGCAGAGAACTGCCACCATTAGTGTTACCCAAGTCCTCGGATGATCTACTGGTCCCCAAAGAACTGGTCATGCCGTCGCTCTCCATCTACGAAGTACTCAGGCACTTTCGTACCCTGGTACGCCTCTCCTGCTTCAGATTCGAGGACTTTTGCGCCGCTCTCATGTGCGAGGATCAAACCAACTTATTGGCGGAGATTCACATCATGCTGATCAAGGCGCTACTGCGAGAGGAAGACTCGCAGCAGACGCATTTCGGTCCACTGGACCAAAAGGATTCGGTGAACGTTAGCTTATACTTTGTGGACTCTATGACGTGGCCAGAGGTGTTGCGTTCGTACGTAGAGAGCGATAAGAGTTTTGATCAGAACATTTTACATGTATTAACCACTACTGAATATCCTTTTACTGCCATCGAGGATAGAATCAAGGTCCTACAATTTTTAACAGATCAATTCTTAATCACAAATCCTGTGAGAGAGGATCTACTGCATGAAGGTACAATGAAATATAAACAATGAAATACATTTTACATTATAGATTTAATATTTTATATATTGTAATTTTTTGCATGTATTAATTCAACATAGCATGATATTCAAAATCAGCAAGGAGAAAGTTTATTATGTCCATGCTGATATTACTTATTATAATAGTAAAAATTTTTATAGATAAATATTAAACATAAACTTACTTCACATTTAAAACATCTATTAAGATATGTTCCTATTTTATTTAATAAGCCTGATATAGTTTAATCAAAGGATTTAGTTTCTTTATTTTATAGAAATTTGAACTCTTTTAGTTTCGTCTAAATTATGTGATCTTCAAATATAAGAGTTTGTGTATTATAAGTTTTATTTAAATTATTTAGAATTATGTATTTTAAAAATGTGTTATAGAAATACTACTTGTATACCTTTAAAGTCTTGAAATTAATTCAAGTTAATTCTAAAATTTCGTAATAAATGTAAGAATGTATAAAATTTATCAAAAGAAAAAGAGACTGAATGGAATGGACAATATCTATATTTTGCAGGAGCTATGCATTACGATGATCACTGCAGAGTATGCCATCGACTAGGAGATCTATTGTGTTGTGAAACTTGCCCGGCTGTATTTCATTTAGAATGTGTAGAACCTCCTCTAGTAGATGTTCCTACTGAGGACTGGCAGTGTAGTACATGTAAAGCCCACAAAGTGATGGGCGTCGTGGATTGTATTCCCGATGTCGAAAAAAATGGGTCATTATGTAGACAAGAGCATTTAGGATTCGACAGACATGGCAGAAAATATTGGTTTCTTGCAAGAAGAGTTTTTGTGTAAGACATATTTTAATGTAACTGTATATCTAAGGTGTTACAAAATTTCAGTTAATTTCAGAAAAACTTTTTGCACTTAAATAGCAAAATTGAAGCAAGAATATTTTATATTTTATTGTGAGACCAATATTTATTATATTCCTGTAACTTGCAAGAGAAATATTTCAATATTTAAATTTTCAATAAGAAATTATAAATCTATATGAAATATTCAATCTTTATACATATGTTTATGTATGTTGGTATGTAAATTTTAAATTTTTTCTTGTGGTTTTATTTTTTAGTGAGAGCGAAGATGGCGAGGTGTGGTATTATAGTTCACCTTTACAATTAGAAGAGTTGATGCTTGGGTTAGATCAAAATGAAATGGAAGTAGCACTTTATCGCGAATTGTCGGATTACAAAGAGGAAATAGTCCGTCAAATGGAACTCACAGAGACTATTACTAATCAATTCAAAGGAAACAAGAAATCGTATCTGGAAATAGAAAACAGTGAGATCAATCTTCCTCAATTAATTAATATCATCTTTCGAATTTCTTTCGATAAAATATTAAAGTTTTATATCTATTAAATAATGTTTAGAAAAATAATTACCTCTTAAAATATTTTCTTAGCTCTTATATCAAAGTTACAAAAAGAACGACAAGAGAAACAGGAAAAGGAGGAGCAGGAGAAAAAAGAAAAGCAGAGGCAGGAAGCAGAAGAAATGATGCGCAAAATACGTGAGAATACAGACACTCTTAATGAGCGTACAACAGGAATGACAGAACAGAGTGAAACGAAGACATCTAGTAATGAGTTGACTCCTGCTACGCAAGTACCCGAGGTAGTGGGCGAAACTGTCGAGGTCGACACTGAGTCAACCGCGACGAATACGGATAAAACCACGAAAACTAGTGCCTCTACATCATCGTCCGAAGATGTTGATGAAGAGGCGTTAGAAGGAGAAGAGAAAATTGGTAAAGATGGTGAGAGTTTACAATTTTTTTTTAATTTTATAATTTTGTTGATAAAAACATTGCTACATTGGTTAATGATATTTTATTCATATCATATATGATAATAATAATCTTTCAGGTAAGAAACATACTATCGTGACAAGATCGAAGACTGGATCGTTGCAACCGCGAACCTTTAATATGGACGACGTAAAGAGACGGAGTATGGCGCCGTTGTCAAAGGAGGAACAAGAAAAGTTAGACAAAGGTCTCAAAGATTCCGAAAGCGACGGCAACACTAGATTAACGCGTCAAAAGGCACATCAAATCGCGTCTGGCACACACTTATTTAAATTGGGCATGGACAATAACTTTAAGTCATACGCCAATCAATACAGCAACAATCCCGTCGCGCTCAATAAGACGCAGAGAAACGAAGAACGCGATAAGAAACGTCACTTGTCTCACAAGTTCTCGCTTACGCAGGCATCGGAGTTCAAATGGGTGGGAAGTTTGACAGGTACTCGTGCCCTGTTAGTCAGTACGCTACGCCAAACAATTCTACAGCTCGAAAGCAATATTCAGGCGTCGTTTATGCACACCAATTGGCCGCTACTGCGCAAACCATGGACTTCGGCGGTGGGAGCATGCGTGAATCCGCGAGACTTCGCACGCACTCTTATCGTCCTGCAAGCGTGCATCAAATCTGTCGTGTTCGCAAGCGTGTGGCACGACCAACTTGGCCATGTGAAACTGCAAAGGGTGACCGCGCTCGAACGCGAAGAAAAAAAACGTCAGGACAAGAAAGAGAAAAAGGAAAAGGAGGATGAGGAGGAACGTAATCGACTCTTCAATTTCGTCAAGTATACGCTCGGCTTGAAACATCAGGTTTGGAAACAGAAGGGTGAGGAGTACCGAGTACACGGTCAGGGTGGTTGGCTTTGGGTGTCATCCAGACGCCGTTACAGATTCTCAGATATGACGAAGATGGGTTTACGCGCCGGTCCACAAAAAGTCATGGTACAGATTAAAGATCAGGGTGGCTTGAAGATACTCGCACTCGACCCACCCACTTATGAATTCCTTATCAAAGAGTATTGCCCGAGTAAGACGGAGAATGGTATTGTGAAACAAGAGATCAAAGAGGAAGGTGTAGAAAATGACGCGATAAAACAGGAACGTAATGCGGAAAGTGTAAAAAAGGAGCCTACAATCGACGGTCAGACAAACGGCGTTGATCCGTCCGTGTCAGTAAAAGCGGAAACCCAATCGATCAAACAGGAAACGAAAATGAACTTGTCATGTATGTAGCGAGTTTCAGATAAATTTAAATGACATATAATAAAAAAGATTTCTCCAAAATATGATTAATATAATTCGGAGACTATTTTTAAGACATACTTGTATTTCATTCGTAAGAAAAACTAAATAGAAAATTTCTTTTCAGTTTTAGCCGGTATGAAAATTGAAAAAGTTTTTACCCCGATAACTGAATTTGAAGAGATCAACATCAACAAGGCACTAACCACTTCTGGAAGATTGCACTATCCAAAAGTTGCGAAAAAGACGAGGATTGACGATTTTCTGGCACGCAGAACACATTTGAAATGTTTAGAAGAAAGAAGATTATTACAATCTGTGAGTACACGCTTTGTCATATACCTACATGTAAATGATATATATAATTATATCTCGTTTAGTGATTGTTTTGTATCTGAAAATAATATAACAACAACGAAAATGTTAATATTGTAAATTTTATTTTATTATTTTAAAATATCTTTATAGCTTGTAAATTTCATGTTTTACAGGTGAAGACGAAAGAAGCAAGTCAGACACCAAATCAAAAAGGTGGAGATGGCGACTCCACAGAGGTTGATATGGAAAATCATGAAGAAAACGGTAGCAGCGGTGCTGTTGGCGGCGGTGGGGACGGTTCTCTGCAAGGTATTTTGTCAACGCCCAGCAAGCAACAGCAAGTGAGCAAAACGACAGTAACAGCTGTCTCCGCGTCCAAGGAAATGCTGACGATTACCAAGCGTATCCAGCAAGTGCGTTTGCAATATACGGCTGCCTTGAAGCTCTGCAAGAACGACAGTTGTTACTCGCGCTATTGTAACATGAACAATACTAACAAAAACAACACCATTCAAATTAATACTACACAGGTTATTACTCCGAATATTAGTGATACCTGTTACTCGCCTTTATGTATGCGAAAAACGCGGCTCAAACGCGATCTGATTGTGTTGTTGCGCAAAGCGAACGCTCTGAGCAACAGTCAATCTTCACTGTCCTCGCCACAAGTTACAGCAGCTTCTGGAAAAACGGAAACCTCAGATGAATCAAAAGACGCAATCAGGCGAGATTTGGAATCAGCGGTAGCATCGGCGACTCATTGCAATGAGGAAGCAGCTACGAAAGCGAAGGATGCTGTTTCTTCTCCAAAAAGGATCAAGCTCGAGAATGAGCACACAGAGAAAACTAGCGTGACTACTGTCACAACGAGTAACGTCGTTACGACCACCACAACGATTACGACGACTCAACAGACAGTAAAAAATGCTGATGGCGTAACGCAGGAACATTCTGCCGTTAATCGTAATTCGATGATCGTCTCGTCGGAAACTACGACCACAACGACGAATAAGAGCGGTGCTAAGACAGTGATGATCGTGAACCGTAGAGGAAGGACAGTGCAGCGAAGTACGTTCGTCAAGGAATTGCACGCCGATGGGACCGAGCGGATATACACTGCAACGTCGACGGAAGGTAAGGTGTACCTGAAGAAAGTGGCGATTACGATGGCTGATCGTAAGAAAAAACGCACGCCAGTCAAGTATCCACTCTGCTCAACCTTCTGTACGAAGACCAAGCAGCGCAGTATATTAGTACTGCCCCAGCACGAATTGAGGAAATTGTCCCGCGTTGGTGGTAAGATACCCGTGCAAGGATTCCATCATCAAGCCAAGGCAAATTTGTCGGTATGGCCGTATCCTTGTCCCAGACCTTTATTCAAAACTTGTTGGCTGTACAGAACAGTCGGTTTAAAGTCGTTAGCCGCTGCTGCGATTCAGCTGAGGATACTTTGGGGATGTCTCAGATGGGATGACATGGCGGCCAAGCCGTTGTCCACCGATGGCAAGAATCAGATCACCACCGACACAGAGATCATGTCGCTGGAGATACTGAAGCATCGGCATGTCGGACAGTTTCTTGACAGGACTCAGTACCTACGTAGAAAGGTCGTTATACCGCTCGAACTTCCAAAGCAAATCAGAGGTTTGTCTGAAAGATAATATGTTATATAAATTCTCAATCGTGTAAAGCTTATTAACTAATAGATTATTATAGTTACATATTAAGCAGTAACCTTTTTTTTTTAAGTCATATTTACATGACGTACAAAAATTTTGCAGAGGTAACGTCTATAAGGAGTGGCCTCAGAAAGAGAAAACGTCCGGAATCTCCACAAAGCACCGAACCACAAGTCACTGAGGAGTGGGTCGATGAGGACAAGTTGGAGCTATGGGAGATCAAACAATACGGTGACAGGTACAGATCAGAAACGATTAATGTAACGTGTCTGATAACAAAGTATTTGCATGTCCTTTCGTGTGTCTAACGTTTTGAAATTCTCTCTGAAACATTCTCCTTATCTTACAATTCCAATTCTTGCTATGTCGATTTCATCGAGCTTGTTAAATTTTTAATTAAAGAATGTAAACGACTCTTATATTATTTTTCGTAAAAAAATCGAAATAATTTCATTGAATCAATTTTAACGTATAATAAAATTTTGGAATTGCAATTAGAAAAGTTTAAACTTTATTAAATTAAAAAAATTCAAAGTTTATTATTAGAAGAGAGATAGAATTGAAAGATCGAATTTATTCAATTTTTGTAACAGATTCTTTCTTTCTAATAGTATGATCTGCTCCCACAAATATTTCTCCCAATTCACCGCAAATCTTGAAAACTGAAAATGCATATTTTACTTGTATCTCTCTTAATTCAAGGATAAGAAATTGCGCTCGTATGAATGTCTTTGTTTATGCTTTTATTATTCACGTCGAGGAGGATATTCTTACGTGTGGAATCTAACCGCTGAACCTTTAACCGCTTGCTTTCTTCCACTGGGAACTAACCCTCCGCTTGGTGTGTCTGTCCTGTCTCCAGGTTAGAGAAGGCTAATGCGCAGATTATTACTAGGAGTCGCTCAGGAGCGCCGCAACCAGTAGTCGTCAGTGGTGGAAATAAAACCGCCACTACCGTCGCCTCCGCTGGTGGCACAGCCGGTTTAACTGGTGATCAATTAGTAAGCGGCAAAGCTACGCCAGAGGAGATTAAAGAAAAGATGGAACAGCAGTTGCGTATACAACGGGCGGCCCATCAGCAAAAGCGTGCTTTGGAAATCAAAAATCAATCTACAAACTCGACGTCGCCTGCTACCCAACTCGTCAAAGTTACAGCTAATTCCTCACACGGTAAACTCATCAAACTCTATATGTGATAAATCTGTAAAAAAAGATTAGCACAGCGATATTAGATTTTATACAGTGGTTTATACAGATTATAAAGTCTGTTTCCTTCGAGCTCTTTTAAGAATTGGAGAGATAAAGTAGCCTTTCGAAATAATCAGACATGTATTTCGCAATTTTTCATAATTTTGAATCGCTTTCAAAATATAGGGGGTGAAAATACTTTATAGACATCCTCTATGTTGAAACAACGTAAACCAAGATAAGAATTATATTAAATACATTATATTTTTTTCAGATGGCACCGTTAAATTAGTTTCGAAAGTCCCGATTCCAGCAAATCCGAATAGCACGAAGTCACAGTTAACTTCTCTTCTAACAACTCCTACACAAAATAAAACTTTCATCGGTACACGACGAATTTATATGACGAAATGTAAGCCGTTTTTATTTGAGCTCTTATATTCAAGCGTTAAGATTATATGATGAAGTTAACTCTGTATGAATTGCTATGTTTCTTCGTTTCAGCTGCTGATGGAACTACCAAGGTTGTGTCCGGTCCTACCAGTATTTTACCAAAAACACCGCAAACTCCAGGATTAAATCAACAATCCCTGATCAGGGTGACGCCAACAAGTAAGTTTATTTTATTATATTAATGATAATGATGAAAATCTTTTTCCCAAAAGGTTTTACTTCTTGTTTTAATTGTATTTTTTTAGGCACTGCTAATACACCTGTGCAAGTGCAACAGAGAGTACAAATTCTCAGAGGACCAGACGGAAAGTTGCAAGTGCGCGGCTTGCTGCCTGGTCAACAGTTGGTTCAGATGCCGGATGGAAAGCTGCATGTACTGAATGTAAGCCAAACTGTGGGCACTACAATTGCGCAAGGCGCTCAAACGAAATCGACAACAACTACAACTACTCCACAAGTAATTCACTAAAAAACACGTTTTTCAAAAACTGTTCTAATTTGTAGAACAGAACATATAAAAATAAAATTTATAATTGATACACACAATAAAGAAACAATTGATACAAAATCGAGGAATAAAATAAATAATATAAGCTCATTTATAGAAAACTACAACAAATTAAATCACAATCAATACGACCTTGCAAGTGCAAATGTTTATGCACAACTTGATGTATTTTAGGCGAAGACTGTGACTACTGTTAGCACTAAAACGACAACGGAGAATACGGCCACAACTAAAACCAGTCCGAGTGCAAAGGCAACGGCCAACTCGACGACGCAACAAGTGCAAACGCCACAGCAAACACAGGTTGCTGTTCAACGCGTTAAGACCACAACCATGACTCTGACTCCTGCCACAGCAGGTCAAGGAACGAAGAATGCCATCGTAGTTACTAACACAGGACAAACCGCGCAGGTAATGACTCTTTTGATTAACTTGAATCAAAATGATATAATTCTCGAGTATGTATAGTCTCCTAAAAGAAAATTGCTGAAAATTTAGTAAAATACATCCGATATAGATATATCTAAATCCAATAGTTTATTTAATATTTTTAGAAGTTACCTAGAAATTGAAAAAGATTTGATTGAGAAGACCACATGAAAAGATAAATATTGTAAAAATAAAGATTAAAGGTTTCCATAACTTACGAATTTCAGAATTAAAAATATATATTATATTTATGTTATTTATACTTACATCAAAATATTGTAGGTAATATCTTCTGGTGGACAAGTAATAAGTGGCAGTCCGATAATGGTCACGAACGCAAATCTGGTCCAACAATTGGCAACAGGCAAAGCTCAGTTGACTGCGATCGGCAATCAGGTTGTGATACGTAACGCGTCCAATCAAATTGTGCATGTAAACTCGGCTAACGGCGGATTTATCGTAAAAGGTACCGTTGCTGCCAATAAACAACAAGGTTAGTCATGCTAGTTAATCATCTGTATTTTTTAGAAAAAAAAAGATAACTAAAAGCTCGCCGAAGAGAATATGCATTTCAAAGAAAAGCGCTTAATAAGATCTTTTTCATATCTTTCGAAAATTTTATATAAACTAAGAATAAATTTATACTTTTAGTGCTGCAAACCACACAAACCTCGACAGTTGCACAATCAACCACGACTACAAACGCGAATCCAACAACGACCACTGCGACTTCCACCGCGTCAGTGACGACAACTCAGAGTTCCGCCACGACTCCGATTTCGGGTAGTATTGAAGCTTCTTTATTAGCAGGACAACCACCCGGCACTGTAATTAAGTGCGTGACGGCACAAGTTATCACTACAGCTGAGGGTCCGCGAATTGTGCTGCAAGGTTTGCAAGGCTCGGAGTTCACGCCGCAACAATTAAATATGGTGCAGCAGCAAGTTAAGCAGCAGCTTTTAAAAGGTTATTTTCAAGGATCTATAAAAATACAATTTATTTATAAGTTTCATTGTTTGCCTTTGAACCTTTTGTACATTAGAAATGAAATTTTGTTCCTAAAATGTGGCTTGTGTACCACAAATAGCTGATTATGATTGTTTCTGCAACATCTGGTCAACAATGTTTTAAATTATAAGTTTTATCAATTTCAGCACATGCAGCAACTGGCAAGCAAGGCGTCTTGGGACCTACTAAAATATACTTGGCCGTTCAACCAGCTCAATCACCTAATAATCAACAGCAGCAATCTCAGACTTCTTCAGTTACAAATACTCCAGTATCGTCAATTCCAAAGCAACAACAGTCTATAACTCCTGCGTCATCTACCAGTGGTACGTAAATTTTTGTTATAGTTTAAAAAATGTGCAATAATAAACAAGTCTTTTAAAGTTTTCCCCAAAGTATTCAATAGACTTTTTATTGTAAAAATTATTACTAATATTTTACAATATTATATACATCGATATTTTATTTTATAGAATCACAAAGCGTCACCGAAACCATTCCAGAAACTCCGCAAGCAGCAACACCTGTAAAATCAACAGAAAAACCAAAAGTGGTCGTTCAACAAGTAGGACGTGTGGCAAACGCGACAGAGGAGGACGTGCAAAAGACGAATATAGCTAACGGACAACAACCATCACAATCTGCGAAAGAAGGAAACGATTCGTCATCGAATAAATTTATACTGACCCCAGATTACATCCAACAAAGTTAGTATGAAAGAAAATCAAAACGTGTGCAAAGTGTGTTTTTATACCAAGTTCTTTCAGAAATGTTTTTTTTTTAATGTTAAAATTTTCTTGAGAAAGCGTATTTCTTATACAAATGTTTTTTCGAGTATTTCTTATAAAAAAATATTGTTAAAATTCTTATAAAAAAATATTCTTATAAATTTTATATGTAAGGAATTTTTTTAAAGATTTATATATAAATTTTGATAAAAATTTTCTTGAATATTACATTTTGAATATTTTTTTACTCTAAATGCTGTTATTTATTTCTGAATTTTAGCAATTAAAAATGCTTTGAAACAAGAGAACCTGAATCCAGAGATAGAGGAGAAATTGTTGCAATTGCAACGTTATCAGGAGAAGCAAATGAAGGGTGGCGTAGAGAATTCTGTAACTAGCAATCAGACTCATAATTCATCCGCGGCGACGACGCCGCGTCCGCCATCACGCAAACGACCAGCGCCGTCGTCGAACATTCCAGCAACAGCGGCAACGGCGACAACGCTGATAAGTGCGCAATCGTCGTCCAATGATGACAAAGATGATAAAGATTGGGTGGATACACCCAGGAAAAGACCAGCAACGAAGCAAGAAAATCGTGAAACGACCTCAAAGTAAGCGTACACAATAAATGCAGATACAGATCAAACAGCATAATCAAGTATCTATTAACACTTTGCAGTCCATCGACAGCATAGTGACGTCATGCGAATTTTAATGTTAGGATCGTCCGACGCGACGCGACAGCCCATGTAAAAATATTTTGTCAAAAAACAAAATATTTTAATTTGAATAAATTTTTATCAGTATAGTATATACAAAAACGTTTACAGTAAAAAACATATGCTTAATTCGTATCACAGCCGTAATTTGTTTCAGTCAAATGATGCAACAGTGTATAATATAATATATACGCGGACTGCAAAGTATGAATATGGAAACACATTAACATAGTAGCACTCGGTTTTTTTTTCATCTTCGATATTCTTTTTTTGATGATAATTATTAGGGTTATATACTTATCATGAAAATCGCGAATAATTTTGATCTAATGAGCATGATTGAGACAAGTTGGGATCTTAAATATTACATAAATAATGCCATATCCATATACCTCATGTAGACTATAATATTCCTCTTTGCTTCTCTTTTTTAGCCTGTTTATTTATATCTTTTTCTTCTTTTTTAGTTTTCGCGAATAAACTTTGTATCACTATATTGTGCTGATGCCATTAATTTCATTTTATTCACTTTGGATCTATTCACTTTGCTTTCATTTTAGAACGCGACAACTCTGTAATCATAGTTGCTAATATTTTTTTAATTTATGCTTATGCCTTGTGTTTAAAAAGTGTTCTAACGTTGTAGCTATTTTATCATTTTTATAAGAATTTGTACAATATATTTTAATATCCCGAAGAAAAAAATGTCGATAATTACATGTAAGTATATATAATTCTATATAAAATATGAATTTACGTTTTTTTTCTTGTGTAATCTCTCTGTCTATCTGTGTAGAAAAAATAATAAGAATAATTGAAAAATAATTAGAATAATTAATTTTACTTCGTTTTTCTTTAAAAAAAATAAAACAGAGATTATACAAGGGAGAGAAAACACACACACACACACACAACATATATATATATATATATATATAACGTGTACAACTTTGCTTCCGCCGTTTTCCAATAGATAGCTTTAGCGGTATGTGTTGGTGGAAAT
>QKQZ01081505.1:0-11886 GCA_003595255.1 Solenopsis fugax | reverse complement strand
GTGGCGGCGGCGGCAGCAGCAGCGGGCAGCCGGCGACTCGCTGCCATCTCTGCCTACGTCCAACGTATACGTATTGTATGTATGTAATTGACAGCTCGTGGCTACTTTCACACGTGTAGATCGCATGTGTGCTCGCGCGCGCGTGCGCGCGACAACCGTTCGTACGTCATAAGAACCGTGGACACGCCGTCGCACTGCTCAGACGGCTCAGACTGTGTCTTGGGATAGCGCGTATTGCACGTATTGCACGTATATCGCGAGTATATCTCTACCCAACGAGAGTGACATTCCTCTCCTACTTGTCTATCAATTTTTCATCATCTGTCTCTCCGTCTCTTTGCGTTTGCCTTCTGTTCGCGTGGTCTCTACATACGTGGTGGGCGAGCAACCTTGATAATATGTGCGGTAAGTACATATAGCGAATTTTAAGCATCGTCGTGTCGCTTTCTCCGCCGCGGCCGGCTCGACGCGATCGATTGCTAACGAATTCGATTCACTTGTTACACGCGTGACGTTATGCACCCGTAGATTTTGTCAGGTCACGCGCAACTGTCGTTATCGCGTCGAATTTGACTGACTGTCGCTCTAGGAAAACGACCATGTGAAATTGAGCGGCGAGATTACACCCAGACGTGGAACGTATCGGAGACACTTTGCTTTCTACACGCTGCGCAATCCTAGCGCCGGTATGCAATCATCGAATTGTCTATTGACGTAACGAGATACTGACAAACCAAGTTAAATATGAAAAAGATTTTCCTTTCCAAGTTTATTCAATTCAAAAAAAACATTTTTTGAAACTTTATTGAAAATAATTAAATAATCTTTAACGATACTTTTTTTGCTCCCTTATGAATTGCTATTGATTTTAGCACATCATTATCTCAATGTCGTAAATCTTATTTATTGCTTAACTGGACGTATAAGATATTTGTAATTTTGCTATCGTAGATGGAAACATTTTGACAAAAGTAACTTGTATTTTATAATACTGATTTCATCTTTAACGCACGTATTTGAGCTTGTATATTCCTTTCTTTAATTATATTTATATTTTATTATCTCGAATAACAAAGCCCCGAGTATTCAAATACATATACATTATATATATTATTAATGGAATACAAAAAATTTTATTAATCGTTTTTACTGGCTTTGAATATATTGGTTTTCCGATATCACCAATGATAGATGAATATGCAGTACTTGCGATAAAACTGATCGCTGTCGGTCAATTATCGGCGCTTTTCCTCATTTTTTTCTGCGCTAATCCGATAAATGTATTGCCCTCTTCTTGTAAAACGATAAGAGAAAATACTACAATAATGATAATATTCAATGCCGGAAGTACGAGAGCGAACGAGAAAACATGTATATACATCTATCAAGAGAGTTTGTCATCGGGCTTGTCAATTTCGATTGATATGTGTTCTGATTTTAGATAAATTGTCATTGATTATTAATGGAAATAACAAGATGTACGTACATTTAAAAAAACTATCATCTTTGACATAAAACTTTCGTTATAATTTTTATGTATCACACAAGACGTTTTTTATATAACAATTCATTATTTTTATATTAGATAATGACAGAATGTGATATATCGCTAATTTATTGCAAAATATCTGCTTTATAAACCATTTCGATAATATCGCTCATGAAAGTAGGGGGTTCTAATGGATTTGATGATACAAATTCTCGAGTTCTCGCGATCATTTTTGTTTCGGAGCGATTCCATATTCGAATCCTTACGATGGTTTACGTTATGTTTACTTTTACTCGAGACTTTTATTTTCCGCCCGATCGTTTTAGATGGTATAACATTTTTGAAAGGCGCCACGACGAAAAGTTATTATGAAATTACGTAAGAATTTGGGCAAGTCTCGCGAGTCTCGCGAGTCTCGCGAGTCTCGCGTCACGTTTTCGATCACGTTACCGAAAAATTCCTTTTTCATTAGACTCATCAAGAAAAAATCGCTCAATGTACGTTAATTTTATCAGCGTAATAATAGATATTCACTAAATTTTAATTTCCGAGATTGAAATTTATCAAATAACTGACATATAATTATAAAATTCCTCGGGTAATGACTAATTTGAATGACGAAGAGGCTTTTGAGGACGTCGGGGTGGTTGGGGGGTTGGGGGGGGAATGCCACGTCGTCGGTCGGCGATGCGTTTGTCCTGCTCTCTTGCAGGAACGTTACAGCATGCCGTTCATTTTTCCCGCGGAATGTACGAAATACGACTTCCTCGGGCGTCGACCTACACATAGATTGTGTTTCGGTATTTACCAGACAACTCAATAGTTGTAAATCTTCACGCTTGCAACAGTCACGTTAGTTTACGTCTTTTTCCAGACTGAGGCCAAGTTAATGAAAGCGTTTGTGGTATACAAACTACAAACGTTAATTAAAAATTTTAATATTAAATTTATTTTAGTTATTTTATTTTTTATATTAAGAAAATTATCTCGTTTTTCCAAGAATTATCGTTTTCTAAAGCTATTATTCGAATTATTTTGTAAATCTTGGAGTCCGATGCGATGAAACACTCGGGCGATTAATTTCAAGGCTTGAGCTCGAAATTCCAAGTGCTTGCATAATTCAAGCATAAAGAAATCCGTCTGTTCCTGCGCGAATCTTCAACACTTTAGGCAGGAAAATGATTCGAGCACGTTTTACATGCTACAATTGCTCTTGTACAGCCATATAATGGCTGGCGTTACCTTATTGCCTGGTGATACATAATGATTCAGATTTGAAACGAAGCGAGACACACCGACTTGCTTGGCGCAGTCGAGTGAAAGTTTCTTTTTCGTGGTGTGCGAACCTGAGCCTGAGCGAGCCTGAGCGAGCCTGAGCGAACCTGAGAGGCGAGAGGGTGCAGCAACATAGCGTAGGACAGTTACATATGACATTTAGACGCGACAGAGATATCCTCGGCTCTGGATATACGTGGCTCCTTTCTCCTCGATCTCCCCGGCCCGCGGCCTTCCCACCACTTTGTTCGCTTCGCGAGATTCGATTGCTATGAATAAATTTAATTACAAGATATTCAATTGGAAAGTATCTCAACTACTACAACATTTAGATCATGATAGGATGCACGTTCAACTCGCCGCGGTATTATAATTGTGCGCAAACGTTCTCCAGTGTTATAAATTTACTACTTTATTCTAATATACACGAGATATTTTTATTTTACCTTGTTTCATGTAATTATATGATAATATACTTTTACATAACATTTGTATAATTTATAAATATTTATTTACTTTATTTATTTATTTTATTATTTTACATTATACCATATAAACGCAGACTCTGCTGAATTTTGCTTGTGGACATCTTAGGATATTTTAAGTAGTAAGGAAAGGAAATGAACTGTGCTTCAATAGAGACAGATGTCTATATAAAAAGAAAAAAAAATAAAATAAAGCAAGGTGCGTATTATTTGCTCATCAATCAAGTTTGTCGTGTAATTGCTGCGAGGCTATATCAAGAGAATCGTGGTTAATAGGTTGGAAGGCCAAGTTCGTTAGATGATGCTATCGCGATTATTCACAGCGCCTGATCGTTCAACCGCAGTCTCGTTCACGCACATCGATTACATTTCAATTACCTTTGATGTTTCTCGTGTTAGACGATTTATTGCTTCTTGTCTTCATTACTAACGAATGTCTCGAAAGAGTATTTAAAAATTTTTCATGTATCAATTCTCATGCCTAATTTTTATTCTCTCATGAATTTAAATATTCGAATTTTCTGCTCAGTTATATTTCGACTGTCAGTTCAAAACGAAATGATGTAATATTTTTTATTGATGCTTAAAACTATTACAATCGTAATGAAACAGTTAAATTTTGTGTTAAAATAATGTATGATTTGTATTGCTTCTCCGCTCAAGATACGATAGTGAGCTGTAAAAAAAATGCTATTTATTGACAATGTAATATGGAAGGATTATTCCTCCAATGAAATTACTCGGAAAGAGTTCTACCGTCTACTCGGTAAGAATATTGTACAAGATCCTTGTCGTAAGACTATCTATATACATATATACAATCAATGTGGTTAATTCTTGAGCATCACGATGATATTGCTTTGATAGAGTAAAATGATAAAAGTCTCTCGAATATTGCGCCTTTCAGCTTTCAGCTTTCAGGAAAATTCCGGCATATCCGGCAATTTCGAAATACTGCCGCATTCCTCGATAAGAGCTTCTTTATCGCTAAGTTACTTATCATTCGCGACATCAAATCGCTTTTATGAGCAGATTTCCGCGAATGTGAAAGGGAAATTGTTAATAAATTCTTGCGATTCTTTCGATCGTCCTGGATATTCGTATCACAATTATCGTGGAAAAACTCTTATCGTTCGATATACTTTGAGTCGCTAAAGTTGATCGCTTAATTTTTTCTTCGAGATCTAAACTGAGTGGTTTTAATCGATTGATGGAAATACCGAATTTGTGAATCTTTTGTTTCATAATGATAGAGTTTTGCAACAAGTGATAGGTAGGTAAGCTGCAGTAGATTTTACAGGAAATAATGTCTAAAGCTTTCACATAGACAATTTGTTTCTGTTATTGAATTGGCGAAAAGTAAATCTTATCGCTAAGATTAATGAAGTTGTAAAAAAGTATAACAGCCGATAAGAGCTAATTATTAATATTACTTTCGGCGTTATTTTTAATCTTACTTTTACGTCAATGATACTTACATAACTTTTATGTCGAAGAGAACAACTTTAATGTTTGCTCATGATCATATTACGAGTATAATACACATTGATGTTTGCTCGCGTACTTGTAGTGTAGAACGTATCTACATTTGTTGACGATGCAGGTATCTTCTGTCGTATCGTTAGTTTTGTCGATTATGATTTATGATCTTAACAGATGATGACTCTTTAATAAATAAACAAATACAATAAAGTAATATAGAATTTGTCATAGTGCTGTCGATATTGCAATCAGCAAAATTGCGCCTATTTAGCAGAGAGGAGGGAGAGTTATAAAAGTACTCAGGAAACTTTCGCGGTGAAATCAACTAAAGTAAAAGTAGGACAATCGGATGCGTCCAAAATAAATATTAGATCTTCCTAGTAGTATAAAAAGCTGCAATGTTCGTTGCAGATATCGTGTTTTGTTCATTCAATCTTCTTTCTTAGTCATGAATCAGTAATCCTATATAGAAATGGAAGTTTCGTATTCTTTACGTGTGCGTCAATTTCTGTTTATTATGATATTTATCATTATAGAAGTTTAAATTATTATCTAAACTTTTTTTTAAGTACAACTTGCTTTACTATAATATTATAGATGATATATTTTACAATAAATGTTATGTTTAACTGGCTTTACATGCAATGAAACAAACTATATATTATTTAATAACTATATTTAATAACAATATTCATTATATTTTACTATGCCTGATTGCACTCCATACCTATGTAATTCCATTTGATTAGCATTAGGAGACTATGCATTTGTTCCAGTACATCGATAATGGTATCGGATATCTACCTGTGTCCATTGAAGCAATAGCAAAATAATTCGTAGAAACAATGCATTGACAAATTAATATATTTCGATCGTATTGTGTAATCTAATTGTAAAACGTAGTGTTCATAAATATTAAATTCCTGGTCAATAAAATTTGAAAAATTTTATTCAACCTGCAGGTAGTTTGCATTTTTTAAATAAAATTATGCAAATATTTCACTAGATATTATTACTTGATTTATTAAAATAGCAAATATTAAGTTCTTATTTCTAATTCACGATTTGTGTGAAAACTTTTCTAGTTTAGAATAAAATATCGACAACAAACACGGTTGCTCCATGATAACGTGGCGATAACCGTGATCTGATGTCCGAATCTCATGTACATAAACTTTCCCTTTCACCGGTACGCGTATATCTCGAATTTCCTGTTCTCTCTCGTCATTAGGCCAATCGGAACCTCCAGCCTTCCCTGTTCTCCGCTAAGGTTCACAGGCATTAACTTTTTGCATTTTTGTAATATTTTGTCTCATCATCTGGCATCGATAATTGTACCGATAAACATTTAAGATTTTTTTCCTTTTCACTAAACTTATTGATACTCTGCTTTTATCTTGATATAAATTCTTCTTCATAAATAATTCTTCACATTTTTAGTAGCTAAATTATTTTTGCACATTATAATTATTACGTATGATTACAATATTATATGGTATTCATATTGAAGGATTTTGATACTTATATTGTAATATACATATATAAAATAAGAGTGCCTTTTTATATTAGAGAAAGAAAAGAAATTGGGCTGGGACTCGTACATTTGTGAATTTTTATTCCTTAAGTATCAAAGTATTTGTAGTTTGTTCTTTTTTTTTGAGTATCTTTCTGTTCTTGTTTTACGTGATTACCGTGTTAATAAGAAAGGACAGAACGAAAAGTTTCACCGTGATATGTCTCAATAATCTTTTTGCGTTCTTGGATAATAAATTGAATTTTTACTCTTTCCGTGTTCTTTTACAGATACGACCTTCGAGATCGAGAGGCGGTGCAGCGATCCAATGAAATTAAGAGATGGTCTCTTGTCGCCTGCTACGAATATCTTTGCTTTTCTTTAGCTGAACTATTGTACCTTGAAGTCGTATGGAAACGAATTTATTTTAAAATGGATTCTACAAGAACAAATATAAGAAAAATAAAACCAAAGACATTCTAGGCGATCAGTCTTAAGGCTGGTATTCATAGTTGATGGTCTCATTTCAAAGCTGTATCAAATAATGTTTACAGATGCTAGTACGGTGATTAGTTAATGAGATCTCAAGAGACAATCTAATCAATTTACTCAAGATTTTTAAATATAAGAATCGATTATGAATGCCGACCTTAATCTCTTTTAATTTCATCAATTATCGCCTTTCGATTTCGAAGGTCGCACTCACGAGAGTTAGTAGAAAGAGAAATTTATCTAAAAAAAATATGTATAGCAGTTAATGTACATAATAATAGATGTGTGATTAATCAATAGATAAAAGTTAAATGTGTCAAGTAAATGCATGTATACGAGTATAATGCTTGTTGCAGCAATTGAACCGTGCAAAGATACAGAAAAATTATACAATACTACAATATGTACAGAGAGAGGGAGGGATAAAGTGATAGTTAAATTGAAAAAGAAAAAAATCAAATTATAAATTTAAAAAAAAAAGCTTGTCATATAGAGTTATCGTAGTTATTATCTAATCATGTCGATTACATAAACGCGCTTTCATGGTCGTCTAATAGAGCACATAGACATGCAATGCATGAAGATTATTAATTAATAATAAATGATTATATTATCGTGAAAGATAGATTTTAACATCTTCAGTAAAAAAACTATTTGTCAATGATAATTTAGTATGTTAGTATGTAGTTGTATTTTTTATCGCTCGTGGTTCGAGTAGTAATTATGTCTTTAAATTTCCAGGAATTTTTGCTTATCTAAACTATTTAACACCGAAGAGTAGAAAGGAGATCTTGGAACTGTTGGTTGTTGGCCTGAAAAGATTAGAATATCGTGGATATGACTCTGCAGGTAAGTCAATATTTTTAATCTCGAAATTTCTTTTCTCTCTTGCAGAAGATTCCTGTACGTTTATACATATACGAAAGTGTTATTTCACAATCAAAAGACGATGAAAAAATTATTCATTTTGATAGAGATTATGCCATATATTTAAAAAATGCAGAATTCTTATGAAAAATAATAAATTATAAGTATCATAATTTTTAAAAATATAATAACTTTTTATCATATAATCAACATTATTTTCGTAAAATTTCGACAGAAATTCTTTTATTATCTATATATTAAAATTCAACCTAATAATAATTATGATGTTAATGAAAAGTTATGTTTTATCGATGCGATTCGATTCGATGAATATTCTAGAACTTACACGACATTACAAATAGAGATGTGTAAGTTGTAGAATATTTATCCTGATAAAAGGATAGTTGTTCGCCGTTTAAATTAGATTCCACCTGCATCCAATTTGGCCACTCTACTTGATTCGTTTTTCGTTTTGACTCGCGATTCGATGATTTGAAGAAGAAAAAGAAGAAGAGAAAGAAAGAGAGTTTTCCCACGAATAAATGAAAAAGGCGACCGCGACATATCGTAATGGTTGATAAGAATTCCTTAACGCGGTGTCCTTTTGCAGGCGTTGCCCTCGACAGTGCGGATGGCAAGGACATCGCGATTATTAAGAAGCAGGGGAAGGTCAAGGCTCTCGAGGAGGAGATATTTTGTCGTAAGTAGGAGGCTCAAGTTTTCAGACTTGCGGGACCACTTGGGGCGCATTTCTCGCGTGTCGCACGATGGCTTTTGTCGTTGTGTGTCGCGCAAAAAGAAATACACGAATTTTCTGTCTGTGATTCTCGTATCGGGCTGTCGCGCCGCGTCGTAAAATCAACGATGTTTATTCGCAGGTACCAATCTTGACTTCGAGTCGGAAACTCAATGCCACGTCGGCATCGCTCACACACGATGGGCGACCCACGGTGTTCCATCGGAGGTAAATGCCCATCCTCAGCGTTCCGATGGCGAACACGCCTTTGTCGTTGTTCATAATGGTAATGCTCCTAATTTATACATCCCGAATGCATCCCGTTCTAAAATACTTCTTTCCATTTCATTTTTTACGTATGATCTGAATGCAGGTATCGTAACGAATTATAAGGAAGTGAAAACTCTGCTGCAGCAAAGAGGATACGTATTTGAAAGCGATACCGATACCGAAGTTATCGCCAAATTGATCCACCATCTCTGGGTACAGCATCCCGCGTATTCGTTCCGTGAACTCGTCGAGCAGGTTGTTCAGCAATTGGTAAGAATCATAATTCTTTCTCCATAGAGAAAGAATTGAGATAAAAGCCACTTTCTTCCTAGGAAAAATAGAATACCTCAGCCCAAATGGAAACTATTTTATAATTACTCTATTTTAATTACTTTAATTAAAAAGTGCGAAATAATAAATTCAAGATAATAGGAAAATTGTTATCATGTTATTTTAGGAAGGAGCTTTCGCGCTATGTTTCAAAAGCAAGTATTTCCCGGGCGAGTGCGTAGCTACGAGGCGAGGCTCGCCGCTTCTCGTTGGTATCAAGACGAAAACGAGATTGGCTACCGATCACGTGCCTATTCTGTACGGAAAAGGTAAGTCTGAATCGATCGCTGGTCGATCTAATTTCGATCCACGTCACGAGAAATTAAGGGGTTATGACTGCTTGATGTTCATCGATTCGATTAAGTATCGAAACCGTAACGGTGTCGAACCGACATATCGTCTTGTATTTATTAATATAAAATATAAATCGATTATTTCAACATCTCGAGAGGTAAAAAATATTAGTAGGTATGTATCTCCCTACGCGATAATTAATTGGCAGCGACGCACGAAGGCGTTTATATTGTTCTAGAATCTTTCTTATCTACCTAAGCAAGCTATCTGTAATGTCGATTGTGTGTCGACACAATTCCACATTTGAGAGAAAGGCGACTAATACTTATAACTGACTAACTAAGCATGTGCTTTTCCCATTAATCCAAACCACAAATCATTCAATATAAAAATAAATGCTCGTGCGACTAAATATACATCTAGCTTCAATATTTATGTTGTACACACACAGACACACACACACACAGATACACACACACACACACACACACACACACAGACACACACACACACACACCTTGTACTTTGATATATCGCATACTGTAATTGATCAAAAGTATTATATCAGCATTAACATTTGCGTGATGTTTATTGAGATAATGTTTATCAGAGAGACATCACTGCAGACACTGTGATTATATTATAGAATCATATTTAAAAAATTTGTTCAAGATTAGCATTTCACGAGTTAATCGTCTTTATATTATTAAATCATTAAATATAATAATAGATGTAATTAAATGAAAATTTAAAAAATATGTATTTTTATGCTTGCAACTATTTATTTCGTTTCTTTTTATCATTTTATCCATTAGTATTGTAATTGCTAGAGAATTCGAATAGATGCATGATCGTTCAAAATTGTTGCCTGTTTCTCTAAAAGGCAAGTTGCATTGCATGTAAGCTCTCTTTACGAGTATAATGTGGATTATTACATAAGTGTTTCTTTTGCATGAACACCTTGCGGTTATGTTCTACAACTTTTCACGCCATCAGATGATCTTCAATGCGCAATAAATAAAGGTATATACCCTATTATACTAAATTTTTTCAATTTCCATTCTCGGCACTGGATCTCTCGCCGTAACGAGAGCATTTAAAAAACAAAAAATGATTCTATATCACAATATTTATATATGTGCTAAATCGAAATGTTTCTTGTGTGCATATTGCTTGATCCATTCGATTATCATTACAATTATTGTCGAGCATGCGCTATTCTATCACTATCGCAAGATCCAGTGGTTGAGGAATGCCTAAATTGATATTTCTTGTGATGTTTATGTAAAAATCGTCTTTCATGGAAACTTATTGCCGGCACTCGTCGATCTCGACGGTTGTATCCGAGGTCGCGTCCTTAGTCTCTTATCATTCACGGGCTCTTATCCAACATTCGTTCTTTCGCTTTAACACAGTAACACATGCTCTCATTCGTTTGCTAATTGGCATATTTATGTTCTCGTTTCAAGTGAATCATCTTATAACACAGACCTGCTTACGAAACGAAACTTTGTATAATTTTTTTTTTCCACAAAACGACAGACACTATTACGAAATTAGTGTATAAACACTTATTTTTTTCAAGCGGCTTTATAGGAGCGCAAGTTTTGGTACTAAAAATAAGATATTTGGTACGTATATATTTAAAATTAATAGAAATAAATGAATATTTTAACAATTACGATAAAGTATGTTGAAGATTACAGCATTAGTACTCGGTGAGTATTAATGCTGTAATAAACTGCGATGAATCCCATTTAATTGTTACACGTAAAAATCTAAAAAAAGGATTAACGGATAATCCATTAACAGAAGCGTTAGCTTTGAAAGTAATGAAAACGATAACATACATTTTACATTTACAAAAATTCGCGGCTTTTTCATTATGCGTACATGTTTCTCACAATGACATGCTTTTCGGGAAAGTTTGTAAAAAAATATATAACAAAAAGTTGAAATTGTTTCATATATAATAAAATAAAATTTTTAACATTAACATGAAACACATTTTTGTGTATTTCTAAAATAATTTTTAAATAGTTATTTAGGCAAAAAAATCTAAAATAATTTTCTTATGAAAACAATCTTTAATAAATATTAGAATAAATTAGTAAAGAATGATACCTCTTTTGAAAAATTGAACATGTTAGTTTCTTAATTGTTTATACGCTTGATAGCCGCTCTATGTGCTGCACACAATACTCGTTCATTCCATTGAATTTATGTTTGCCGTTATATCGATCATTATGCTGTTACCATTGTGGCATTATTTGTGCGCTAATCGTTTTTGTTTTCTTTCTCGTTTTCCTCCTTCCCGCGTCCCAATCTGTGCAGAAGGTGAAGCACCGTCTCAAGGTAATACTTTACGTCAAATTTAAACTTCTTTCCGCTTGTTCTCTATGCCCGATTAATTACCTCGGTGAATCGATTGTAATTTGCTCGTTGTAAATAAATCTAATCGGTCTTTCTTAAATACAAGCGCTTAACCGTCTTTCCGGCTTTTACGGATATAGACGATGGATGGATGTTGGACGGTATCGTGCTACGCTTCCCGTACGTATACTATGACCTTCCTATCGTATAATTTACAAATTACCCCCGCTTTCCGCCTGTAACAGGTTCTGCCTATCCTAAGTTCGATTAGTATAGAGGA
>QKQZ01081504.1:0-11858 GCA_003595255.1 Solenopsis fugax | reverse complement strand
ATATATATGTTTAGTTATGTATTTAAATTTGTATTTTACAGATCATTACGTGAACCGCTGATCACCGTTGGTTTGTTGGGAGACTTCATACGTGCAACGCAACTGACAGACAAACAGGATGCTGACGCCGCTCTTTATCAAGCGATATCGGAATTACCACGACCGAATCGAGATACTCTGGCCTATCTAATGCTACATTTACAGCGTGTATCGAGCAGCGCTGAATGTAAGATGCCCATTAGTAATCTCGCCAAGGTCTTTGGACCGACTTTAGTCGGTTACAGTTCTCAGAAACCATCTCTCACCATGCTGAACGAAACTAAACATCAAGTTGCGGTAAGAGAAACTCTTGTACCATTATAATAGATATGGGGAATATAAAAATATAATTTGTGATGTATTTCATGTTCTAGATAGTAGAAAGTTTACTTCAAATTTCATCCGATTATTGGGCAACTTACGTGAACCCTACAAATTTAAATGGCATTTCCACTCCGAAAACAGGAGAATTGAAGCACACGCCATCTACAGAATCACTTCTCAAGCGTAGCATCTCCCGTGGTTTCTTCAATACTCCTCTTACTTCCAGGTAAGTAACATGTAAATGGTAACGCGACTGGATAAACGGGCCAGAAGATCCAGTTCTTTATTCTCAGAAACTGTGATACTGCAACTCTTCTATGAGTCGAAAATCTATTGGCCAAAGAAGAAGTAATATGTAAATTGTATCTTGCCTATATATTTAGTATATATTATGTATTTTTCTTTTATTTCACATATCACTTTTGTTTACAGCCGCACTTTTGGAAGAAGAAACAAGAAATATTTTGCTACACCACCCTCTAGAATAGGCTAATAATAAGCTTACATTTGTTATAATATATTATAAACAATTCATAACTACACACAAACTACAAATATTTGGTTTGATATTTAACATACTTACATGTATTCTTTTGTAAATATATATCAACAATATACAATAAATATTTCGATTTATACTCATTTCTTAAAATATTAGCATTCTACATAACAACAGCAGCAAAGAATATCAGTTATATCATAATCCCTTTTTTTTACATATTTACTTAATTTCTTCTTTTAATATATAAATTTTTATATACCCATGTCCACTCTTAATACTTTCTGATGAGATAATTATTTTATAATAACTACCTTAATATAATAGTTTATATTTTATTGTTGACATTTCAATAAAATATTAAAATCTAATTAATATTAAGAATAGATAGTTAATATTAAATTCAAATACATTAAAATTCATGTGTAATCTGTATGTATGTATACTTTGCTGTGATAAGCAGATGCCAAATGCCGCATTATTTGAGGTTGGAGTCAACCGACAGTATAATCCTTAAACTTAAATTGCGAATATTAATGACTGTATAAATTTATCTGCGCACATTTTCGTATAGGAAATTCAGAACGAAATCTAGTTTCCGAAATCTGAAGATAATTATTAATATTATTCTTTTAGTTGCAAACATACAGCAAAATGAACGCGCGTTCTTTATTAAGGTTATGTTCCACCGTTAGAAACATTAATTTTGACAAATGCAGATTTTACTGCAGCAGAAATGTATTGAAACTACATCAGAGGGGCATGTACGAGGATATATTTCCCGATACCAGTACGTAAGTACACGAAAGTATTTTTTGCGTAATTTAATTTTTGTAAAACATTTCTGTTATTTTACATTTGATATTTATATTATACATTTATTATTTTATTATTATTTTATATGTATATCAATTTTATTATATATACATTTTTTTAGAAATGAAATAGTAGATCTACTGAACAATTCATCGCAATGTGTCTATGCTGGCTTTGATCCAACGGCAGACAGTTTACACGTCGGCAATCTACTCATCCTGATGAATCTCTTGCACTGGCAGAGAGCAGGGCATCGAGTTATAGCCCTAGTAGGAGGAGCTACAGGTTTAATAGGTGATCCCAGTCATAGAAAGTCCGAACGCGTCGAAATGGAAAGATATCTAATTGAGGAGAATATCAAGTCTATCACAAAGAACATAGAAACTATATTTAATAATCATCAGGATTACTTTTGGAAGAATAAGAAAGCAATACTGAAGCCTTTGATTATAGTAAATAATTTGGACTGGTATACAAATGTAAACGTCATTGAATTCGTCAGAAGTATTGGAAAGTATTTTCGGATGGGCACAATGCTGGGCAGAACTTCCGTCCAGTCGCGATTAAACTCCGACACGGGGATGAGTTTCACTGAATTCACATATCAAGTGTTCCAAGCGTATGATTGGCTGCAATTGATGAAAAAATACAAGTGTCGCTTCCAAATTGGTGGCAGTGATCAAATGGGTAATATCATGTCTGGATATGATCTGATCAAAAAAAGTACGAGTAAGGAAGTTTATGGTATAACACTGCCACTGATAACGGCCGAGGGTGGAAAGAAATTTGGAAAGTCCCTGTTGAATGCAGTGTGGCTGTCTCCGACGAAATCCTCGTCATTCCAGCTGTATCAGTATTTCATCAGAACCAAAGACTCCGACGTCGAGAAATTCTTAAAATTGTTCACATTTATACCACTGAATAGGATTGAAGAAATTGTGAAAAGTCACATGAACGATCCAGAACAGAGAAGAGCACAGAAATTATTAGCGGAGCAAGTTACACTTTTAGTACATGGAGGTAATTTAGACAAAAATAAAATATAAATATAATGTAATATTTTATAAATATAAAATATATATATTAATATTTACTTATTATTTACTGTAATTTTTTAGAGGATGGGTTGTTAGCTGCAAAGCGTGCTTCCGCAGCACTATACGATAAATCAATTGAATCATTTGTAAGATTAAATGCATTGGAACTAACAGATGTATTTGAAGGCGCAACCATAGTAGATATTTTATCTGAGCCAGGGATCACTATATACGAGCTAGCAAAGAAGGCAAAGTGCTTTAAAAGTGATCACGATGCTGAACGAATCATAACAGCAGGTGGATTTTATGTAAATCATCAAAGAATTACTAATTTAAATGAGGTAATTGTACCTGGCATTCATATACTAAGTAATAATTTGTCATTGCTCAGAGTTGGTAAAAAAACGTATCATATAGTCCGATGGCAATAAAATCATAAAAAAAACATGTACAAATGTATAATAAACAGCATATTTTAGTACTCAGAAAATTTATATTATTATAAATGCAACAATTATATATATATATATATATATATATATATATTTATTTATTTATATCATCATGGAAGATGATACAAGATGTTATGAAAGATCAAATAATTTGAGTGTTAAAATATCAAATTAATCACAAAGTATGTATTAAAATGATCTTGAAAAAGTATAAATATCCATAATAAGTCTATGTATAACTGTATGCACATTTGTAGACAATAACAAATGAAACTAGACTGATATATGAATAATGTCAAGTAGGAGAAAAATAAGCCTTTATCGTTCACAGCAGATTTTAATAATATTTTGCTTAATATTTTTTGTGTTATTTTTATTGTATACATTTTCCAATTCTGTAGACTATGTGCCAACAATTATTTTTGTTTTAAAATGCAGCTCAATTCCTGAATAACATTATTGATAAATAATTTAATAGTTTAATAATAATGATACTGATGAAAATCTTAAAACACTGCAATATATATATTTACATTTTTCGCTTAGTACAGAATTGTTTTTGTGATTCTTAATTGTATATATCCCACATAGATATATAACCATCTTTACCAGTCGCTGCCATTAGACACTTAGTGTCATAAGCCTCGATTTTACACTGTGAATAAACAATATCATATACAGTCGCTCTATGCTCTTTTAATATTGCGAGTGGCCGTAACTTTTTCCAAGAGAACAACATCATACGTCCATCCCAGCAGCCGGCTGTGACAATCTTTTTATCCGGTCTTACAGAAAGAATGGATATACCAGAAACATGGTCCAAGAGTTTTATAGATTTATGGGATAAAATATGACTTGGTGACATTTCAAAAATCTAAAAATTTATAAACATAATTTACTAACATTGAAGTAATGCACTTTTTTAAAAAAATAATTTTTTTTTAATACCTCCAATTTCTCCGACGCGCTACCAAGAATGCCTTGCATCAAAGAAGCATCGAAGTCGAAAGTCATTGGATAGTGTTCCACTGCGAGAGAATTAAGAACATCGTTCTTTTTCATGTCCCACAACAATAATTGACCACCTTCATAAGCTACCAGAACCAAGCCATTCATATCCACCAATGGTTTCATCGCCATTACGGTACCTAATTTATTACTATAAGATAGTTTGGATGGATTTAATGTCGATTCTACTTCAAATGTCTTTAATGATAATATCCCTACTACAGAATTATCAAGTGGAATCAACATTGCGTCCTTCTCAGGTAACAATTGAGACCTGCAATACAAAATATAAGTATTAATTTTATAGTAAACTCATTCTTATACTTACAATAGATTTGTCATACCTGCAAAAACTGCAGTATTCATAATTAATACTTCTATCTAAAATCCAGTTTGATTCATTCATTTTGTACATATCAATTATTCCATGTCTTCTTTGTACTATCAAATCAGCCTCATTGGTTGTATGTAAATTAAAGCATGGACTGTGTCCATCTGATAACTGACATTTTATTCTGTTCGTCTGCGACATAAAAAGATTTAATTCTTGTGACAAATTTCAACATTCTTTTCTGCATAAATTTATGTTAAGAATATAGTACTCATCTCTAACATTGTATTTGCATTTTTATTAAATCCAATTATATATACATTTAAACTATTATAATTTATAATAGTTTAAATAGTTTTTAATTATTTTTTCATTATATATATATTTAAACTATTATAATTTACTGAAAAAAACAAGTGTTTACCTTTAAATCCCAAATATGAACAGTGCCTTTTCCATCACCGGCATAGAGGTGTTCGACGTCGGAATTGATTGAGAACAACAAACTGTGCACGTTTTCATCCATGTCGCCGCGCAACAGAAATTTCGGATCTGGTGGTCTCGACATTGTTGTAGTTTTATCCTTTTATTCAAAATATGTAGGATACAAAAAAATCCGATATAATATATCAAACGACATAACAATACTATATATACGACATCTATAATAGGTTATCCCATCATTGTCCAATGTTATCAAAAAGTTTCTCAATCCTCCGTTCCTGAATCATCGCACGGAAGTATAAAATAAAAATCGACTCCTCTGCGCCGTTCTGTTATTTTTTATTGTGATTCACCGCGATTAATTGTTCGTCACGATTGAAACTTTTCATAGTATTTGTCGGAACGCTGTAGAGTCGCCACTTCCAAACTGCCGAATCAGATGAAAAAAAGCAATTTGTGCATCGAGAAAACATCCTGCTCTATCAAAAATGACTCTGTGATAACTGCAAGAATATTTTATTAGGCAACACTGTTTCTCTCTTGGCATCACATGTTATTCATCACCGACGAAATGCAGGATCTGTATTTTTTTAGTGCCGCAGTGTCGGCGATTGTCGTTTTATTTGTCGCGTTTATCGTGATCGTGTTTAACAGGTAAATTACATATATGTTTGTTGACAACATATATGAGAGAACCATATATTAAATTACTCTATTATCAATCTTTTTATCGCGTACAGCATTGTGTGGGTGCTCATTGTGGCCAGCATCTATGTTATTGCCAGTTTTTACGCCGTTCAGCTGGCACAGTGCATTGATAGTTTACTGACGAGGTTCAACATCATAAGCGATAAGTTTATCACGAGATACGAAATTAAGGATTCGTGCAGCGTCTGCAGCAAGAACACCTGCAAGAGGCATAAATTGCTGCCACATTCAACTAAAATTAAAGTACCAAAGGATTTTGATCATGCACTGGAACAGGTAATTAATTAATTATTAGTACTAATTTCTGCACAATTTTGTGTAAATTCTGTTGTTTAATATGAATGTATTATCTTGTAGCTTCTGGAGGAGGTACTGCAAATTTATGTCTGCACATGGTACTCAGATTTTTCAACAAATGAAGCTTTCATACAACAGCTTCGTCTGGCCATAACAACAGCAGCAAAGAATATCACGGTGCGACTATTGCGTGCGGACACAGCAACCATTGTTTTCGACGGCCTGATTCCCTTGGCAATACAACATGCCCAAGACTGGAATGCATTGCTCAAAATGTCCAAGTCTGAAGTTAAAATGCCCCAAGAGTACATCGGGACTTGTTTGAGCTCGAAAATTCATCCAGCTGCCTATTCAAGAGAAGCAGAGTTGAATTATTTGCGGGGACTGGTCACCGCACTGCTACCGCACTTATTACCCGCTATACACGTCTCAACGAACAACAAAGTAATAATATATTTAAAAATTTATTTTTTTCTAGCTTTTATATATATATATATAATAATGTTTGAAAGATGAATATTTGAGAGATTTCCTATGTAGAGAAATAATTATGTAACATTTCATATCCTTCTTTTAGTTTATATTTACTTCCAGGTGATGCTTCGGGAAATTTTAGCAAATTGGGTGCTATTACCAGCAATTGATGCCCTTGCGGATCCAGAAAATATAAATATGCTGGTGACATTATCCACTCATCACGACACTACTCTGTCTAATGCTGCAGAGATTGTTACTATACCAATATTGCAATCGTGGGTGACAGTTCCAGCGATGCATTCACACATTACACACAGTTGCTTCAAACCATCTTTAAATGACATCCTAAATGATCCTGAACTATTATATATGTTTATGCAGCACATAAAGGAATCAGGACCCATGAATCTTCTTCAATTTTGTTTAGACATTGGTACACATAAAACTTATGTGGTATATAGATATCGCTCTACTTACAACTGTCTCAATTTATGAATTTTTGGACTTACAACTGGCATGGCTGACTAAAAATTAATTAGATTATAAGCTGATTAAACACTCATTAGCCTATTATCTATCTATGATCTAAATTAAATATTATAATAAAAATTAATTTTGTATTACTAAATATTATATTAAGATTGATATTCATAATCGAATCTTATATCATCAATCTTATATCAAGACCGTCTTAGTAATGTCTTAAGATATGGTTCTCTGATTGATTGATGATAGTAATAAAATAATTATTTGCATAAATAATGTTGTATTTATATTAAATATAAATGTTATATATAAATTTGATTTACAACCGAAGTCTCGAAACGTGATTTTGTCGTAAGTAGAAAGATACCTGTAATTTAATATAAATTTTCTAGATAATTATAAATTTACATTATTTATTTTCAGACGATGTTAGTAAGCGTATGTTAAATCCGGAAATGTCGAGTAGTGCTGAAAAAAGTTTGTATGTAGATGTTCGGAATATGTACACGGTATATCTTGATCCTGACGGTCCAGAATATCTGTATTTACCGTTGCATATATCGAAAGGCATACAACAAAGTAAGTCATTTGTAAATAAATAATTTTAGTTTCAAATATTGTTACATAAATATGTATGCTGTTTGTTTCCAGTATTAGAAGGTGGGCCAGAAAAAATTCAAGAACTACGAACATCAAGGCCTTTTTATCAAGCTCATCAAGAGGCACATGCACTCCTAGAAAGTACTTGCCTACCATCATTCCATCATAGTTACCAAGTAAAAGACATTTTACAATCTATTTCTCATATTATTGTAACGTTCAACACATTTTAAATTTTGAATATGTTAAATTTGCTTATATTAAAACTTTAATAAAGAAATTTTATATTCTAATAACTTTACTTTCTGTATGTTTCAGTTATATAAACAATTATGCGGCCACTTATCTGAACAAACAAGAGCTAGTGCAGCATCTAAGTAAGATCCTACACATATTTTTAAACTCTACTTTTTAGCGAATAAAATCAAAATAGACATTATATATTGTTAATTTAAACATAATTCACACGTACTAGTTCTCAATAAAATTTTCATAATTATAATAATTGTATGGTCATGTATTTCGTTAATAGTAACGCAAGCGGAGGTGCATCTACTCCCACGCGATTCAATAATCAACAAGGCAAGGTCGATGGCGTTTTACGCACGACTACAATCGATGGTACTCCATTTCAACTGCAGGGCGCCTACCCAATCGAAGAAGTAGATTGCACGGCTCGAGCGTATAACGAAATCAAGGGCTTCGGCGATAAGAGTAATCGCGACTTAACGACATGGCGAGTCGCCGTCCCCCACGTGGACGGCGGTGGCGCACAGCCGGTGTACATGATCGCTATTCACAGTGTGGCGGAGGCTAAATCGTGGACGGTCCTACGGCAGGATCAAGATTTCTACACGCTACGCACGCGACTTGCCGAGTTCCACGGTGACAAGGAGTTGAATGACTCGCCGTTATCGTCGCGCAAGAATCCGCACTTGCCCCTCGCGGCTAATCGACAACGTTACGAGGAATTTCTGCAGAAATTACTGTCCAAACCGATGCTTAGAAGCAGCGAGCTCCTTTACACTTTTCTTACAATGCCGAACTTGAAGCCGTACTTGGCAAACTACAGCACACCCGACATCGGCATCCTCTATCAGAGCATGGCTTATAAATTGCGAAAGGAGAAGGGACAGCACCTCGACAAGTTCATGAGCACTTTTTTGGCGTCGACGAACATGAAATACGAGCACATGGACATGGGTGTCGAACCGTCGAGCGAGCATCTCGGCGAAACAGAGAGTAAAGGTAAAAAGCTGATAGATGATGTATTCGGCAATAATCTGAATCTACCAGTTACTCTCCAAAATTTGCCGTGCAGTCTACCGCAGCGTGATCACGTGAAAGGTGCAAGTTTATGCATCATAGAAGCTCGTAAGTTCAAAGATATATTTTTTATACGCGCGTGCATGCGATTATTTATGTGAATGTTAAGAATGATTATGTTGCAGTTGATGGTCTATTAAGTGTACCTCCGATTATTTCGCGACTTTTCTGGATGTTTGCCTTCTTATCGCGCACAAGGATAGATCCTATCGTGAATGCGGTATTTTACAACACCCTGATTAAGCTTCTGAGCGGTGGCCGCGCTTCCATCGTCGTCAAACTTCTACATGCGAAAATAGTGGGCAAGAATTATATGAAAGACTTTCCTTCGCAAGGAAAATGCCGAAATTACTACGAAACAGCAAAGGAGGGGCTGCATTCTTTGTGGCGGTTAATGGGATTCTCCAAGCCTTGGAATAACCTAATGGATTCTCTCTTAGACCCTTTACAAAACGCACCGTTCAACAAGCATCTAGCATACCTTTTACTAGATCATCTCCTAGTTAATCTTTTCCCAGAAATGACTGCATAATATTAAGATTGTTTTCTGATTACCATAAAAACTGAATAATTGTATATAATGTTAATTCTACAAAGTGACTTGCACATATATAAATATTTCCTCTTGTACATTTAATATAACAGTTTTGTAAATTATTATTAAAGTCAAAAAATACTGTATAATATGGAGACGAGAGTGAGTGTCCAACATTCTTGAAAATGATGAAAAAATAATGATAAGCGTAATACGCAAGTAATAAAAAATTCATTGTGATGGGTCATTCGAATAGATCGTATTTTTTTGCGTGAGAAGACGAAAAAAGTGTAACAAGTCAAATTTACATTTCGATGAATATAATTCGAATAGACTGCCGCGTGTTTCTCTGTCACGCGATGCTTGATCGGTAAAAAAATCATGATTGTATTCTGATGCATTGGTAGACGATAATATCGTTCTCTGCTGTAAATTTTGAACTGTGTTATCATCGCAGATTATGAATTCTCTTTGACGATTTCTGTTGGAGATCAATAGCGCAACAAGTCAGTAAACATCGTTTATTTGCCAGTTTTATGCTACATCATGTATTGCGTATTTACGTGGTACAGATATTTATATAATTTACTATTACCTATTAGAATCGTTCCGCTAAATTATTATATGGTTTACAGAAAAGTGTACAATTGATAATCTCAAAGTGATGCAAGTAATGCAAATGTTATACACGGATGAAAATATAATTATTTGTAATACCAGGGTTGGAAAGTTAACATATTTTTTTATAATTTTTTTTTATATAGATACATTTTTAACTTGGAGAAAAAGTTAATAAATTAAAGTTTATATGTTTCAAAAATAATTAAAGTTAAAAATTAAATTATTTAAAATGAACTAAGTCAAGTTAAAAATTATTAACTTTTTATTTTTTTATTAGTTACTATCCAATTCTCTATAATGAACATAACGCTCCTTATGCAGGATTTGAAATTTATATTGAATTTTCTTGTTTTCGCGCCATAAAACGATCTATTACGATTGTAGGGTTGTGGTCACGTGACTCTCGTGCCGAGTAATCGTTCTGAAACCAACTTCAGGAATTCTCCGCGGAAGACCCGGATTTTGATACGCGTGGAGCATGGTTCTCCGAAAAGATACAGACGTCGTCGAAAATGAACGACGAAACAAGACCGGGGACCACTACACCGCTCGCAGGCGAGTGAGTGAAAAGCGGGACGACGGGGAGGGAAGAGAGGACACCGTAGCGGCAGACTGGCTGGTGGAGCGAGTCCGGGAACGGTAGTGCGAGCGAGGGACGGTGACGTGTCCCGCGAGAGGAACAAGGACGAGGAAGTTTGCGCAGGAACGTCGCTACGATGAAACCTTGCGTGACGTTCCCCCATGGGGGATAGAGGGGAAGAGAGCATACGCGAGTTCTCGTTCCCCTATCTCCATGCTCCTTGCGCTCCGTACGCCTCGTTTCGTCGCATGAAGCATTTGCTCGGTGAAGGTAGAAAAAAAAGTTAAATATATGAATATACATAGATAACAAATTCTTGCAAGTTAATCCGTTGGAAATTCTCGTCGCCATCGCTAATTTCCGCGTGACAGTTATGAGAAAACAACATAAATAAACTTTGCAAATGAACGTCGAGCTCGCTGATCATCAGCATGCATTCGTCTCGATGCGTATCGAGGCGCGGATGAGAGCGTATTCAAGCCGTTCAAGCGTATTGTAATTTTTCAGCAACAAGTGTGTGGACGCATCGCGTTTACGCATATCAAGATTGCCGAGAGTCCACCGTACGGTACGTCTCGGGGCTCGGGGCAGACCGACGCGACGCAGAGGGGCAAAAGGGAGGCGAAACGCACAGTGGATGCAGCGCGCGGCGTGGAATGGTGGAATGCACCGGGACGGCGGTCCTGGAGTCGAAGCGGCCAACCGAAGGAGGGGAGAGAGGAAAGGGGAGCCGTCGTAGAAAAGGAAGGGCCGGTAGAACGGAGCGAGCTGGAACGGGGTCCGATCAGGTCCGATCGAGGTACACGTACCAAACGCGGCCTTGCCTAAATCTCGCGATAGCTGTGTTCGCTCGTAGATATTTCCACGTTTTTCTGAAGGAGCTCTCGTTGCAGGTGACACGTCGGCGCGACGTGAGAAAGAGAAACAGAGAGAAAGGAAAGAAAACGCGAGAACAGAGACGCAGGAGTGCCCGCTCCGTCGGGAAGAGTACATTGGAGTGCATCCTGGCGAGATACGTGTGTCGGAGCAGCAGGTAGAAAAGCAGGAGCAGGGGGAGCGCGAGGGGGGAGAGGATCCGCGCATACGTGAGCATCGGCGTGGAACTCGGCGCAGCCGGATTCCGCGTGTCCTGCGTGCGCGTAACGTAAGTGCGTGCGTTCGTACGTACGTAAGTACGTATGTACGAACGCGCGGGGACCTGTTGATAGGTCGCGCAGGTGTACGAGGGTGGGCCCCGTCCCCACTCTGCTCACTTCTTCCCCCACCGCCACCATCATC
>QKQZ01081503.1:0-11632 GCA_003595255.1 Solenopsis fugax | reverse complement strand
ATGACGCCGTCGCCAACGAAACTTTATTAGCAGCGTCGTTACATTAGGACGCATTTACAGTATCTAAAGTAAATTTTTAACATGGTACCCATACAAAGATATTTCCATTTTTTCGAATAATTCCGCCTTCCGAATTGCCCCAGTCTCCCCTATAACGTGTGCGCAGTCTCGAAAAGACTCTTTGAAAAAACACTCGATAAAGCGCGTAACGTCATCGTCTATCCCGAATAGGAGCGTATCGTGTATCTATGCTGTTAATGCTATTATATGTAGCCCTTCAAACCAAGCACTTTGATGGATGTCCCGCATTAGGCGTACATGTTTAAAGTGCGAGCTCTTAAAGCCGCGCAACACACTAGCCGATCCACTCACGGCGAGCGTGACGAGAGATCGATCGTTTATCCGCCGTTCCTTTCTCGCGTGGCCCGCGGCGCGTACTCGGTCAAATGTGTGTCGAATGCGTGGGTTCGCGCGCGTGGACCGCGCTTAATGACTGTATTTACAGCTCGCTTAACCGTGAACCGGTTGTGTACGTACGCTCGTGGATCGGGTTAGATCGACGTGGGCGCGACGGACAGACGGCAATTGGAGCATAGACCGGCTCTCGCGCGACACTTCCGCGTTGATTGAAGTCAACGGATGAAGGCAACATACGGTAACACGTACGCGCGCGGTAACGCGACCCCGCGCGTCAAGTCCGTGATACCGCGACCATCAGCGACGAAAAATTGCATGCAGTTTCAATAGATCTGTAGATTTCCCGCGGTTGCTGAGCCGGCGCCAGCTGGTAATTGGAAACGATCCGATTTTGTAAACGTTTGCCGCGATTTCGTTCAGCGTGACGCTACATCCGTCGGTGCTCGTCTGCGGTCTCACAGCCGTTTCAACGCGGTAAAATGTTTTTGCTATGTAAAATAACCTATTTTCACGGATTAACCGCTTTAAAATCATTCACTGGTTGAATCTAAAGGCACAACAACATCGTTTAAATGTATTAATTAAAAATGAAAGCAGTGCGGATCTTAAATGTATTATATTGAGCAACAAATGTACTTATAAAAAATTCTTATCGAATAAAGAATACAGCTTTAAACAATGAGTCACAAGGTAAATAAGAACAGAATGAGTTTCAAAATTTTCACTGTTTTGAAATAACAAATATAAATTATGAAAGCAGTAGAATAACTTGAAAATATTTTTCCTCGATCGTTACGAAACATACCAACGATCACGATCGCGTAACTGAATATTTTACCTAGCTTCAATTAAAAGTACAATAATACTCTATACCGTTGGTTCGGCCGATGTGGCTTAAATCCGCGAAATCGGATAGGTGGACTCGCCGTCGTTCGCTCTATAACCAACGTCCGCGCGATAGTCGAAAAGTTAATAAACCGCACTGAATGCGAGAGCATTCGGGAAAAGGGCTCGTTCAGTTATTTCAACAAACGTACAAATTTTCCCACAACCGCGTTAAACCGTAGAGGCCGGTAATTGAAATCAATCCGATTTCGGTTACGTTTACTCTAATTCCGAGGGCGTTAAAGTACCATATATAATCAACAATCGAATTTTGCGCTATAAAAAAAGCTAATTATAATTGCTCTTTATGGAAAAAAGGTATAAGGTGATAAGGAAAACCATCGAGACTTTCAATCAACGAAAGCTCAATGTTCGACTTTTTCCCTCGTGGCATTCATGTATAATATATATTATACGTTAAACCGTCGAAACGCAATTAAATGGTGTTCAAAACGGCCGCGACGCATTACTCCGGATTTAATCTCGGCCCGAGTAACAGATCCCGTGCGATAAACAGCTCCGGCAAAGCGAGTAAGTGAAATAAGATTATTCAGATTAGTGCGCGCGCTGTTACGGTAGTCGAACTCCGGCAGGAGAGAGCATAACGACCATAAGTGTAATTGCTGAATGCAACGACAATGGTCAAGGATGGCGGGTAGACGGGCTAAGAAGAGACGAGAAAAGGGCACCTCGAGCTACTTGCAGCTCGAATTGATGCAAGTACGTCGTGGATAAGCGAGAACGGCCGCAATCCAATCGATGAACGGCGACATCGGACGTAACCGGGGAATGTCTTTGAGCGTTTCACCTCGTTGAGTACAGATTGTCGCGTTGTTGTCGCAGCTGCGTCACCGATGCGTTCGCTCCTCGTCTAATGAACTGCTGCACATTCCCCTCGCTCGCCATCGACTCATTCTTTTATCCGACGGTCCCGGGAACAAAAGGGAATGGAGAAAGAGCTTGAATTGCATCGTTATGTCATCGATTACTTAACCATAGACGGCCGACAACCGTAATCTCACTGTCGGCCTCGTAATACTTTTAAATAGAGCATTATGACTATGAGGTAGCTTGTTTTCTTCCGTTTCCTACAAGAGACCTGATAGTTTTTAAGTACAATATGTTTTGTTGTGTATTCGGGGCAAACGGGATTCCCCAAATTTATTATATAATTAATATAGCAAAAAAGAGTATATAATACGGAAAAAAATCCAAATCATGATTGAATTGACAAGATATTAAGCAAATTTTGAAAATAAATAGATTTTCTGGTTATTATAATCAAATATTTTGGTATTCAATTAGAACATTTAGATATAATAACTGTAAGAACTTGGTTAACGATTTCTGGTTGTATCTACAAAATTTCTGGTATGTAGCAGTTCATGGCATTGCCAGATGGATGCAGCGGCGTTCTCTATTTCTCGTAAGGAGAAAATCACGCATTATAAGATTTTTCACCGATGTTTTAATAAAATGATTTCTTCTGCGAATCTCTATAATTGGATTCGAAGATGAATGAAAATGAGAGATGTACACTGGAAAAAGAATCTTGTTGCATCATTTAGAGAAATCTGGTAGATTCAACTAATACGTCTGTTCAAAAACGGACGAATCAGAAATCTTGTAGGAATTACCAGATTCTAGTAAAGTTTATCAAATGTTTTGATTATAACAACCAGAGTCCTATTATAATAACCAGAAATTCTGTTTTCACCATGGAAACACACTCAATCATACAAGTTTTGTTAATATAATCAGATCATTTTTTTCAGTGTGTATCTTAACAATACAGTTTTTAATAACTGTACAAAAATTAATTCAAGAATCATAATTCCTAAAAGAATTTCTAATTCGTTTCGAGCGGACTGGTTGAACCTACCAGATTTCCAATTAATGCAACCAGATTTTTTTCCAATCAGAGTGAAAAATAACGAAAATAACCAATCTCATTTTTTTAACCATTTTTCAGATTAATTCACCATTTTTTCCGTGAAGAATAATGATAAATCGCAGAAGGTTGAATCTGCTAATTTTAGCTAATTTTCAGAGATTGATCAGAGATCAGTTTCCGAATCTTGGCAAAGGGATGTTGCGGTTTGGTATTAGGTCTGCTTTTCATGTATGATTCTCCAAGCAATGGCTCTCTCTCTCTCTCTCTCTCTCTCTCTCTCTGACAATGACGTGCACGAAATAGATATAATGCAACGTTTACACGTGAGATCTATTTTAGCCGCGGAATGACTGATTGAACATTGTGCAAGCGAGCTAACGCAGATTGCGGAGATTATTCAAACGCGTCCGCTAAATTCGACTAGCGATCGCAAACGATCCTTCCTCGTAAACGGTCCTTCCGTTGCACGCGGGCGCTTTATATCTATCGCACGGACGCGAGATTCGCGTTGATCGTGAACGGACGATCGAAAACGAGTTATCGGAGGAAATGAGTCGATATTTTACTCCGACAAGCGCAGGGATCAAATTTTGCGGTTTATTTATCGCGGCCGCTCGTTGGCTGTGGGCTCTTTGTCATTTCTCTTCCCTTTCCCATTTGTCCGTACAGCTTGCAATAATTCGAGTTTACTCCGCCCACATATTTCTGGTCAGCGGTTTACCTCTTGGAATTCGCCGTGCGCTTGTCAATTCCTTAGATAGAGTTTACTCGCTCAGAGCCACTATCGATTTCGATATAGTCTTCATAACCGAGCATTGTATCAAAGTTTGAACAACACATATAATACGTCGAACTAGATTGCCATTCCACAAATGTCATATCGGCGACAATAGGCGTCCCGATATGTATCAGAGTAATTTTCGGCTGGCTGACCAGTTCGGTCATGAACCAAAACATGTTTCAGCTTTCTCTAGGTTCGTATATGCCTAGCCGTCTGCGTAACGCTTACAGCGAATCATTTACCATCGCACCACTAATGACAATTTCGTATCCAATATGGTATTTCGGATACGATGGGATACGTCAGCGGTCAGGTTGCACACGTCACAGGCAGGTCAATCCCAAGTATCATCAGCATGTCGTTGCATCGGTCGCCGCAACGCGCATGTCGCACTATCCGCGAATATTGTGCAACCAAGCGCGACTTGATCGGCAAGCGGGTAAACATTTAGGAACGTTTCCGCATGTTGAACGCATAAAGGTTCATTGACGCATTACAGCAAGTTGAATGTTTTCTGGTCAGAGACGCGTTGCTGCAAAATGTGATATAAGATCCGTGGCATTCTGATGCAAATGTTGCTATTTCTCGATTTACGATAATCAAAATATTAGGTATACGTTTCTTCTAATGATTAAATAGTCGTGCGAATGGAAAATAATTTTTTTTTTCTATTTGATTCACGCGACTATTTAATCTTTTCCTTGATTGCGAAATATATTTTGAAACAAAGTTAAATTATATGTGTGTGAAAACTAAATAATACCTAGATCTAGAAATGCACCCGATCATTAAAGGTCGCGTAGTCACTTTATGGAACTGTTTAATTTAGAAATTCTATCTGCTATTGTCTGTGGCAAGAGGGCCAATCGGAAAATCAAAGTTAAGGCGATTACACATTGTTCGCCTATTATGTACGTCTGATTGGTTCGGTCGATTCGCGCAAAGTAGCCATAATTTGATAAATTTACGTACTCTTCAATTGGTCCACCAATTAAGGAATTTGATAATTGAGAAGAGCATTTCTCTGTTCTTTCACGATTTAATAGGTTTGACGTATTTCTTGTTAAGATATAAAAAAAGAAGGTGATATTATAGTCCTTGTCGATATTATGGTCGGTAAATAATTATTCGTAATATCCTTGTTATTATGTAACAAATTTTAGTGATTACTTATAGAATTTATTTAGTAGTTCACCGTTATGTAATGACGCTAATATTCCAATAGTCGACGTTTGTTAGAAGGTTTACTTTTAAGCATTTTAAAACTTTTTATATTTTAGCATTTAATTATATACACTTCTTCATTCTTTTTAAACTTGGACATATTGTCACATAAATGTGTATACTTGAGGACTTTCTTATTTAATATTTTCTTTTACTGTGCATTTCGAGTTATGCAAAGTTAAACAATAACATGGAAGTTCCTTAAAGACGTGCTGACGTCTCAATAGATCTAATCTAGTCTCTTTTTCAAAGTTTTCATGCCAAAGAAGTTATTCAATAAGTTTATTGTAGTTCTATTACTGATCTACAGTTTACATTTCATGTATTATAGATTTTCAATACTGCAGTCTATATGCGAAAGACTTTTGTGTACGTACATTTGCATATATTCTACAATTTTCTGCATTTTCTCTTTGTTTTGAACAAATATGTAATTTTATAACAAAACGTTTTGCTTTAAAAAAATAATTTTAAAAAATTTGTTTGTCTGGTGGGAAAGTACATTATCTGTTTTTTTTTTCGACCCATTATAGTCGCATTTTTATAAATAACGTCCTAAGTAATACATATTTCATAAATTTGAATTTAGAATCGATTGAACAACACAATGACGAATGTAATCATTTCTAATTTTTAAATATTAATTAACAAAATTATTATACAAAATGTAAACGGGAGCCACCTTCTCCTCCTCTAATAAAATATACTTTTCCACCGCGGAGAAGAATAAAAATAAAAGTCGTCGTTGTGAATGACGCGCCTAGATTAGCTTTTAACAACGCGCCTTAATTGGAGTTTACCAACAACACCACCGTCTCCTTCCATCGCGCAGTGTTTGAAGCGCGATTTGCATTAATGGACACGTTAACATGAACTTTATCAAACACAGTAATATAGTTGACAAACTGGTATTATACCTTACGCGCGGACCGCAACAGGCGATTAGGTTTGCAAATTACACTCGGCTGAGCGCAATCGATTGCAGCTGCCGATTACTGAAAACGTAATTAAATTACACAATAGCTATGATTTATAACCCAGACGACCACCCTTCCTGCAATTCAATCGGTCGGCTCATCCTTCGGTTACGTTCGCAACTCTATTGTACATAGCGCAGCTGCGTAATGAGCATTGCATATAATGCGCACGCTGTTGTTTATTGCGCGAAAGAGCATTAAATATTTCCGTTTCAACTGATAAAGGAAATATTTCAGTTCTATTTGTAGATCTACGTATCTCGCAAATCTGATAAAACGGTATTCCCCATTTTCACTATTCAGTGCTCTTCGTAATTATAACCGCGTCATTATTAAGACAGCCACTAACGTCAGTGAGCACACTCGTATATTTAACTTATGTATTGCTTTGACGTGCAGATTTAGACACATGTGTGATATAAAAGCAAAAATATATATATATACGCGACGGTATTTTGAAGCGGCGGTGGAACGCCGCATTCCAAATTTAAACAGTGGCTACTACATTACTTGGTCGTCAGATCTTCGTAGGTCGACAACCTTTCTCAGATCGTTCGCGTGAGATAACAAATCTTAAAATTCGAAAAGTGATGTACAAAATTTATAATCGATCGTAATTATTTATAAACTTGATATTTAAATAGTTAAATATACAACATATAAAGTCAATTTTTTCAGATTTATCATGGATGGTATGGTGGAAGAGGAATGTCCGAAAACGGCAGTGAACTGGGACAATGTTTTGCGGCAAACTAATCGACATGTGCGCAGACGAGAAATGTTCGATACATACGTTATAATTAATTCAAGAATGCCATTTGACCGCCGTGTTAAATATTCGCACCACGCGCTTCTAAAAATAACAGTAGCTACAACCCTACCGACGTTTCCATAACTGCTGTTGTTCGTTGGCTTTTCGCCGTACGTGCTACTAAAATAGAAAGCTTCACGATCTTTCGTGGAAAGTTTCAAAAACGCAAGAAGGACGTGAGACTATAATATAACGATGCAGAGCGCAACCGAGACTACAACGACGTCCAGCTATTATTCTTTAAACGCGGCCTTTAATTGGGTCAGTGAACTCAGGAGTGACAAATGCACGCAGACTCCCCTGTTATACCAATAACGCATCACGGCAATCGCGGTAATCGAGTTAGCCCAGGACAGGCAGTTAGTCGATGCACGCCAGGTATGCGTGCTGCCATCATGTTTCTCCTGCGGCCTCTCTTTTCCGTAGCCGCCCTCTCTTCCCTAACCCGCCATTCCTTACCATCGCATTCTTTTTTTCCCTCGCTTTTGCTTGACCGAACGGAGCGAGCGTTCGCCCCGGGAACTCGTTTACTTCCCGATCGAGAGGCGATCGACCGAGCGCGCGCGAGATGGTTACCTCCGAAGGGCCGGCCAAACGGACCGACCTGACGTGATAGAATCTCGATATTTCATCGTTGCGCGCGCCTTCGGATTACGTGTCCTTGCGTTCCTCTCACGCGAACGGGCCTTTTGCGTACGGACCTCGACGAGTTTGCGCGCCTGACGATTGGAAAATTATATACCGCGTGACGTGTGGATATTGCCAAGAGTACAGTTTCTTTTATTGGCTGGGGCTTCTCTTGCGAGATGCAGGCAAGGGCGAAGAGAGACCCCTTCGTTTGATTTATCACCCCGAGCACTCTTTGAGAGGACTCGAGATCGTATCTCGTTTAAGAGTGATGAAACGAAGGTATACAAACGATATGATTGACAGCTCAGTTTAATTGGCATCGGTGCCAACCAATCTCTTTTCATCTCATTCAATTTTAATTTTTATTTTAACATGTACAAACGTTGCAACCTTTAACGTTCTTCATAATTACATCAAGCAAATAAATGAGAAATAAAATGCACAAGATTGGTATCAATTTATATTCTATTTTCGAAAATGTAATTTATTTCAAAAAATATGATGAGTTTAAAACATATCGAATAATTTCAAATATAGAACAAAAACGTTATACTGTTCTGGATATTATTTAAAAAATCCAGAAAATTTCTAAAAATATTTCGATAGACTTGAATAATGTTGAAAATTTTGAGAATCTTCGATATTAAAAAAAATTTTTTTCTGTTTTAACATTTTATATTACAATTCTCTATTTTATACACAGATACAGAGAGAGAGAGAGAGAGAGAGAAAGAGAGAGATAACAATATTATCCAACATTTTGTTAATTTTATTATAAACGTTCAAACATTTCTAAGAAAAGTCATTTTAGATATTTAAAACTTTCAAAAGTTTCCAGTTTCAAATTAATTATTTCAGTTTCGAATTAGAAACAATTTATATTCTTATATATGACTGAATTATATGTGAAAAAACGTTTAAAAATATTCAAATAGTCATAATAATAAATATTATTTAAGACAATTTGTATTCAACACATTTACATGAATAAAGAATGAATAAATATATTATTTTCAAACATTCAGATTTATGCATACAAATATACATGGAAAGAACGGCTTTTGCTAAAGTATCTAAAAATTTAATAGAATACAAATCTGAAAATAATTTTGTTACATCATCAAAATAATTATGTAGAACTGGTTACTAGATTATTGAAACTTTTTGCAGCATTACTCATGCTTGAATGTTCTCCACAATTAGTTTAACGATTTAATAAAACTATATTCAAATCTCCATCAAACTAAATTTTTAGATTCAACAAAACTTTCTTTCCGTGTAGACATTAAATTATTTAATAAACGGTTAATAAATAAATTAATTCAAATTTGTATACTGTGCCATATGGTAAAAGAATCTAATAATATAATCAAGCCTAGATGATAATTACTAGAGCTTTCGTGAAATAATTTCAATCAAATGTTTGGTTAATGTAATCAAGACTAGTAATTATTATGAAACAGTTGATTACTATTATTATGTTTGATAATATTTACTAAATCTAAATAACATCAATACGCTAAACACGCTAAAATATGTTCGATAACTTTTATCAGATTTTTCTTTCAGTATAACACTTTATAATTGAAAATAGACTTATTAGCATATTAGAAACACATTTGTATGCTCGTGTCACGTTTAATGCATAAAAGTAAACTCATTAAAAATAAAAAAAAAACACTTAGAAAAAAAAATCGTACCAACAATCAGAAATTGAGAACAAATAGCACCTCAACTATGTATTATAAAGTTGTAATTAGAAAAACACCTAAGTTATATAAATTAAGAAAAGATAATAACTATTGAATAACAGAGAAATAGTAACACAAATATAAGCGACGAAAAAAATGAGCCTGAGATTCAAACTCGAGATCCTTCGTCCTTCTCCTAGCACTTAGAATGCGACGACTATTCCACTGCTCTCATAATTATTCCAGTTGTATATATGAATACTTAATCAACTTTAAGGTCCTAGATGCCCACGCAAAAGTCTCAACGAGAAATATATTATTGTCGTAGACACAATGTGTCGTAGTAAATGATTAATTAGTTATGGCATTATGCTTCACTTGAAAAAAATAGTTACCTAAACTAGAAAAAATGAAATTGTCATATCTTATTTGTATAAAATCTATATAACTGTGTAATGTATAATAGTTGAGTCCTTATTACTTCGTGAAACTAAAAGCAGGTACTTAAATTCCAGAGTTAGTCAAATTACAATTGCCAAAACTATTTCGTTTTCTCATGGTGCAGCGACGAATGAGATGTGCCATCACGATTCACAGACACAACGAATGTAAGTTTGACAGAATCGGCTTACGAGAAACGTATAACGGGCAAACGTGACTGCTCCGCCATGAATTCGTGCGTATGTCGGTGCTAACTTAAGATAATACAGTGGGTGCGGTAAAGGAGTTCATCGCCTACGCTTCTCGGGCCGATGAACGTATATAGCGGCAGGTCGGAGAGTCGCTATATCACGACATTATACGAATATCGACGGCAGGCTGCCAGTAGCGCTATTGGCGGGTTAAACTCGTCGTTTTAACGCGGCATGAACTGGAGTGCGCTCAATTATCGTGCGCGAATCCGGAAGCGGATAAACGCGCGACGCGACAATAACTCGCGACGGGATTTGACGATCGGCCGATCGAACGAGCGAGGCGCGTTGCACGTAAGCGCGGACACACAGCACGACAACGAACCAATTAGCTCGTGTATGACGCGCTAATCATGGTCGGTACGGCATAATGACACGCATCGATCGGATTTGTAATGGATGATTACTTCTTTGCTCGAACGTACTTTCTACTTAGTAAATTCTGAATGATACATGCTGCTCGAATAGAAAAAAATAACATTCTTTTTATAACAAATAAAAATGTGTGTCATGTTACTTTATGATTCTGGAGAGTAATCATCTCTATACTGGATATCTTAGATTTCGTCAATTCTTTTTATCTCGTGTAATAAATAATTAATTTTAAGTTAATTTGTCCTTAGCGGAAAAACTATCAGAAATTTCATTACCTGTAACAAGATTTTCACAATAGTAAATATGCAGATAATTAAGTGTGTAAAACCGTTAAAATTAACTCGTGAATTAAATTTCTCATTTATTTACAGCTACAGTTTTTAGAATTCTTTTTTAGAATAAAATTATAAGTGCTTTCTCGATAACAAATTAAAAAATCATAAACTTATTCGTTTATTTCGACAGTGAGTCAATTTTTTAAAATGATAAAAATGATAAAAATTGAGAAAATAAATTAATTAAGAAAATACGACAAAGATTTGATTTTGTATTTAAAAAAATTCTTTATTTATTTTCTTCTTTATTTATTTTCGCAAAATTGATTTGAAACCAGCAGAAAACTATTTAAATCACTATCTAAAATAAAATTTTGTCGCCGTAATTTAATTGATTATTTTTGGAGCGATGCAAATCTAAACGAAACCCAGTTTATACTCCACAATCATTGCCAATACAAAAAATTAATTTTGTTTCAAAACTAGATTTGCGTCGCTTCAAAAATAGTCAATTAAATTACTGACTTTAGATAATTAGATGATTTAAATATTTCTCTACTATTTTTAGATCGGTTTTACAGAAATAAATGGGAGAATTTTATAGAAAAAAAGTTAATTTTTCTATACAAAGTTAATTTTTAAATACAAAATTAAATCTTTCCTATTGCATTTTGACACACACATATACTTTTCACACCTTTAATCAGGTAATTCTATCATATTTTGAGTACGTATTTACTAAGTTTGTAATTATATATGTATGTATACATACACTGTTAAAAAACGCTGTTAAATTTAATATAATGTAACGGAAGCAAATTTCAAGCAAGTACGTTTAAAACATTTAATGTTGTCAAAAGTGCTCTAATTTTCAAGCATATGTACATAATATAGAAGAGAGTTACCAAATGCGTATCACTTAGGGTAACTGCGGTATATACGCCGTAGCTATCGATAACTTAATTTATCAAGTATTATTT
>QKQZ01081502.1:0-11772 GCA_003595255.1 Solenopsis fugax | reverse complement strand
CATTGATCGGAGTTTAAACTAGGTTCAAATTTTGAACCACGTTGGTGGAAACGGCCGTAAATGATGTCTCGTCTTGTCGCACCGTATCGACGATAATTTACGCGAATGCAATGGGGACGAGTCACGAATACCGAATTGTAGGGGCGAATAAATAGTAGATACAAGTACAGATTGACTCACCGTTCGCCGCTGGTCGCTCCATCCAGCACAGTCTCGGCCGCAGCTGTCGAACATTCGAGATCAAAGATCTTCCTCACGACGATTCGTCTTGATTCACACTTGGCACGAACGCGCGACCCTTCGTTTTCGGCAATCCCGGTACTCACACTCGTCGAAAACTCGAGATACAAGGCAACGGAGAAGATGCGAAACACGATTGAACGCGACTTCTGACGACTTCGCACCATGCATCGTATTCGACACGATGGATGTTGGCACGAACGCCCGGCACTTTACTTCACTTTTAGCACTCTCGAAACACTCGCTCGCATCAAAAACCCATACGGGACAACGAAAATGCGAGTTGAAATGCACTACGACGCGTGTTGACATCGCGCCGTTCCGCTTGAACTACCAACTGACCGACCGTTGCCGGCCGGCACTGCGTTGCTCACTGTGATATATGGCGTGACATCACGCCGCGCCTGCGCCGCTGCGCGGTGTCGCCCACAAGTGCCGAAAATGAAGGGTCGTGCGTTCGTGCCAACAAGTGTGAATCAACAAGATGAATCGTCGTGAGGAGGAGCTTGGACCGTGGATGTTCGACAGCTGCGGTCAAGACGGAGCTGGACGAAGCGACCAGCGGCGAACGGTGAGTCAATTCATTTGTATCTACTTTATTCACCCCCCAGATTCAATATTCGCGCCTCGTCTCGATTGTGAGATAGAAAATAAACTTCTCGCTTCTGCGCAATGCACTTGAAATGACTCCAAAAGACACGATTTGTGAAAGTGAGAGGTGATCGTCTGCACTGGTCTGCACCGTGATGTTTTCACTAGTTCGTAATTGACGTATGTAATAATAGGAGTACTACATATATGCGTACACCGCATGCCGGTGTTGTATTCGCTTGTCCGATAGCACATGGCATGTAGCAGCATGTAGTACCCATAAAAATACGTACAAGATGCGTGATGGATATGCGAATCGTTTTTACATGCTTTACTTCGCGATTTCTGTTGACAAATTCTTCCTCGTGAGACTACGACATGTTGAACGTTACATTTCTAACACGTGTAATGAGAATATGTTGGCGTTTACACGCAACATTTAGGAGAAATGATAAATCACGCGAGATAACCTTATACTGTGGACATCACGTTCGAAAGAGACAGTCACACTCGTCTTCTGCCAGTGGTCCTTGGAGTGTATTGTTTTTTGGCACAAATGAATTTTCTCTGGAGAGTTTACAAAGCTTATATAATGAGTAGTTAGTACCAGCTTTATCGATAATTTGTAAATTTTTCTTAATAGGTAATTAAATACTATATAGGGTGCAAGTAATGTAAAATTAAATATATTTTTTCTCTGTAGCAAAGCAAAGAGACTCTGCCGGTTGGAAGTCGTATCTGTATATAAAAAGGAAAAGAACGTTGTCGTGAAGTATGCGGAAAAGAAGGGAATTGTTGTTTATGAATGGCCTCTCGTAAACTATCCAAAGGGTTTTCACATTGGGGTAGTTGTCGCCTTCGGCCATCTAATACCAATAAATGTTATAAATTCATTTCCATTGTAAGTCATTTTATTTATCTCTAACATGTCCAGTCTATAAACATAGATTGTTATAATACATGATTAATATATCTATCTTCTGTCACAGCGGTATGTTAAATATTCATGGTAGTATATTGCCACGATGGAGAGGAGCAGCTCCAACAATTTATTCCTTAATTAAAGGAGACACGCAGACGGGAATTACAGTCATGAAAGTGGCAGAAAAGTAAAGCCTTTTAAAAATGTTTATAAAAAATATGTTTCAGCTGATAGGTGAAGTGCCAGAAAATATATAATATAAAGATTTCTTTCTAACACAAAAGATTTTATCAAATATATTATACATATTTTACATTTCTTTCTTCAATTCTTTAATTGCTAAATGAATGTCGAGTCATTTTTATCAAAGTTTTATCAGTAGGATATTATAGTCTGTTCATGTTGCTTGTACTCAACATTTTTGCTTTCTCTCTCTCCCTCTCTCTCTCTCTCTCCCCCCCCAACGCCTGAATATATTTATTAAATTTTTCAAGCAACACGAACAAACCAATAATCTTAATATTATCTGGACTGCACCATTTAAATCGACAAACAGTTCTTCAATAACTCTATATTACTTGCAGGTTTGATACTGGAGACATAGTAACACAGGAAAAGGTAGATATTCATGCAGATGAAACTCGACCAGAATTGGATATGAAATTAGCAAAGCTGGGTGCGAATGTTTTGATTGATGTGATAGGACAATTGCCACAAGTATTATCTTCCTCGAAACCTCAGGGAAAATTAAACATAACATATGGTAATTTGTTTTTGCTGCTGTACTAAGCAACAGAAACTCTGTTTCAATACACTGCCAGTACTGAAAATTTATAACATAGGTAATGTAAACTATAGATTTACAGTACTGGCGATATATATCGGAACACAGTCAAGATATATCAGTGTTTCAATTATTTAAGTTATTTCATTAATATTTTTCTTGATGATTATACTTTGTAGCACCTAAAATTACATCAAAGATCTCTTTAGTGAAATGGGATGAAATGACGGCGAAGAATGTTTACGATCTGCAACGTGCTCTTGTAGGATTGTACCCTTTAAGAACCAAGTTTGATGGTGTGACTATAAAATTGTTGGATGTCCGGCAGACGTCGAAACCGGGAGATGGAAGAGATGCGGATGTACCAGGTAATTAATCATTATTCCTGCGTGATTCGCTGTGATACTAAGTTAGTACCAAGGATTGAAAACAGTTTATTCCTAGGAAGAAAATTAATTATCTGAAAATGTAATTATTGCATATATGAAGATAAAATGTGCGTGATTAATGTGAAAAGCCTCTTCCAGGTTTCGTGAGATTTGATCGGAAAAGCAGTGTATTAGTTGTAACATGTAAAGGACCAAGTTGGATCTCGGTAAAGAAAGTAATTGTGAAGGGTCACATAGTTATGAGTGCGCTGGACTTTAGAAACGGATTTATAAGGGGCAGAAAGAAAGGTTGGATATTGTTTCAGAATAATGTTACATAATCTACAGCGCTGCTTCTGACTCCAAGCGCTGTTGTTCTTTTGTAAACCTATGACAATATCATTCGGAAACACATAATAAACATTAAATTTTTATTTAATACTACTTAATAGTAAAACTTAATTTAGAATGTACAAAATGTAATATTAACGCAGTGACTATTGTGAGAATAAAAAGTTACTACCAGTGTTATATGTCAATGTCTTTTTAAATATTGAATATGATGAATTCCTTTTTGCTCATACTTTTTAATTTTGTAATTTTGCATTTAAAATATCATATTGTCTCATGCGAAAATATTCTTTTGTATATTCCATTTATTTCTTGTTATGTAATTTATTCAATATCTTTTTTTGTAGAATTGCTATAAAACTACAAAGCATTATGAAAAAATTAATAAAAGAAACAAGTAAGAAATAAGTAGCGCGAACTATGTGCTAAATAAATCAATTTTTAAAATGAAATTAGTAGATTTTCATAGAATTCATTTTTTTCTTTAAATTACAGCAAAGTTTTTTCTCTTCTATGTTCTCGTACTTTACAAAAAAACAGAATAACACTGAATGCCTTATTTATAAACGTAGAATTGGAGCTGCAGATAGAAAATTGTTGATATTAAGTCTCAGTTTCAGAGGCCTGAAATGAAAGAAATATTTTTATCTATAAAAATCTCTTTCTTTTATTATGTTTAATGTACCAATGATATTTATCCACATTGACAATATTAAGCGGAAGACACAAAATGGAGTTCAGAATACTTCAAGACATTATTCTAGTTTGCTGCACATCATAAAATAAAAATAAATATAATAATTTAATTTGCATTAGACAAAAAATTCTCTGTCCCTATTCCCCTGGAATATTAATTTTTATATTCTCATAAGACGACGTATTTGTCCTTTCTGTTTGATTCACCTCGTGAAACCAGCTCAATCAATTTAATCATGTACATTTCAGATTAAGGTACTTTATATTTTGTCACAGGTTTAGTTTATTGTCTCTATTAGTTGTCGATGTACGTGATTTACTATTCGTCTCCAAGTATTGTATGCTGGATAGAAAGACAAACAATTACTATAAAAAAATAGTTTCTTTTACATTGTACCACTATTAAAAATGTCTATGTACGTGTATATAGACGAAATAGAAAGTACGTCAATCTGGCATTTAAAAATATTGATGTTTATAAACAGTAAAAATTTATGAACTTACACTAGGATCGCAGTCGGCACAGTGCCACGAATAGCCTCTCCTTTTCGGAGACTTTTTCACTGGAGGATCTAAGCATGTAAAGTGATAGCATTTCTTGCATTCGTCGCACCTAGAAGAGACACAGTTCATAAATGCTTGATGTAGAATCATTACAACGACGTTTCTTAATTACGGAGTTATGGAGTGCCTATAATTTCAAGATTCTAATTATCATTTGTTGTAATTCGTAATACTAACATAACGAGATTTTGGTTGGTGCCGGAAGTATCACAGACGTTACACTGCGTCATAAGGTCCATATCTTTCCCTCTCTTCGTTCCCGTCGACAATCGACCACTGCTATTCACGGATACATTCACGGGGGGCACATTTGTAGCCGGAGGTGGCACAGGTGGCGGTGGCAATGTAATTTCAGTGCTTGACGATGCTACGAACATTTGCGGGCTCGATTCCGAGTCTGTATGTCCTTCCGGTCGACGAATTGGTTTTATCTGTATTCAAGTAATTAACGTTATCAACATTCAAATCAATGTAATGATAAAGTAGAAAAATAACAAATACTTTTATTGTGATCCTTCTGTGAATCTCTGGATGGCTTTGAACTTCTGGATTCTCTATATCTAAGCTTTTTCTTTTATGCTTTCTTTTTCTCTGTTTGATTCCAGTTATCGGATCCGGGGAATATCTTTTATGCTTTTCCCTAAAAAAATATGAAATATTTATATATTAAATAATTTACTATTGATTTTTACAAATATGATGTACGTACATATATAAATTATTTTTTCAGACTTCGCATACATACCTTCTTCTTTTTTTTCCACTTCTTTGAGAAACCACTTCCGTTCCATCCGCTGAAGCTACCATATATTCTGGTGATCCTTCTCTTATGGTGATATTATTAACAGATTGTTGATTGTACACAGATCCTTGTGTAGGTTCTACGGATGACGGTTGTGGTCCCATTGGTTTAATAGTTAGCTGTAACATATATTCGCTTATGCATATAAACCGTTAAGCTAAATCTTTGTTTATTTATAAAATACCTTTGGTGTTGTATGTGTGTCGGGAGCAGTAACGTTTGATACGTTACTAGTAGAATTTTTTGATGTAGTAGGCGTGCTTGGTATCATGGCTGCTTGCACTTCCTGCGGCGGTGTAGGTGTCGAATTGGCCTCATCCTTACAATGCCGCAATTTGCGTGGTGCTGAAGTGTCAACACGTTCTACTTCTGATCCCGAGGATTCCTTATCGCACTCGGAACATTGCCTACAAATTATATTAGACAATTTAATAAAATAATTGAAATGTTTAAAATTAATGTTTTCATACATACCATCCCATCTGTCTTGTTTTCTTGGGCATCCGCGTCAAAGGCGGACTCAAACAAGATAGGTGATAGTGCAAATGGCACGTGTCGCATTTAGCAAGAAGATGTTGATTAGTCGATCGTCTACAGATGCCGCATTGATGTCGTAAAGTTGTCAGCTCGCTTTTGTGATTTTGTTCTTGTGCTTGACTGCTCAACACTCTACCCTCGCGTATACCTTCGGCACCCTTACCTACAGGAAGCGGAAATCCAACACCCATTTTCAAGGCGGCAGCCGTAGGCACGCCTAATCCTGTACCTGTAGAAAACTCCTCATGTATTCATTGAATTTAAATTTATTAATATTATTAAAGATTTAAGCGTTATAACTTACCAAGCGTGGGTGCTATTCTTGGTTTCACCAAATCGGTGATTGATGGCAGAGGCTTCACGAAACCGGCACTTTTAAGTACTTGATGATACAACTCGATCTTTTCTTTCAGTGTCACATTCACTCTAATCTGTTCCTCATTATCTTTCATTACCTCGTCGTACTTTTTGTCTAGTCTCTGTTGTTCGTTCAATAACTGCGAGTTAATGTCGAGAAGTTCCTGCAGCCGTCTCTTCATTGACGTCACGCGTAAGTTACGATCCAAATAATAACCAATAAATTCTACACTGAAAGCGGGAGCAATATGCCATTTTTTTCTAACATCGACCAATGCCACTAACTGAGACTCTTGTGCTTCCAGTGCAGCTGTATCTACGCCCATTAATTCAGCCTTTTTTGCCAATTGACGGCAAGCGGAAGCAGATGTAGTTAATAAACGTGGCATTTTTTGCGTAGGTACTACAATTAACTTATACTTAGAATATACTTAGAAATGTACCTAAAAATATATTCGAAAGGAAACATCAGCTTACCCCATGGTGATGGACGCGACGACTTGTGAGCTAAATACTTGTGTCTGTGTTTGGCCAATTTTCTTTGAATCCTACGTTGCTCGTCCGTATCTAAATGATTCGGTTGCTTCAACATCTGCTGTCGATACTGTGCGCGCATTTGTAAAGCCAGCCAATTACGTCTACGTCTACGAACGAGGGATTTATCGGAGTGCAATTTGCAATGTGCATAGAATGGATCAGCTTGATCAACTTCTTCACTGTGTGCTTCGGACAGTAAACCTTCTCTCTGCGCACTGTAAAAATAATGTCTCGCATTTCATATTTTTAGCATGAATTTTGGCAAATAATATTTGGACAAAAAATATTACCAAGTTACGTGAAAATATGTATGACACATTCCGGCGTCGCATTCGATACATACACCTGTACGCGCGTAACACGAATCTTCACATAAAGAACATGTTTTTGCACCCCACTTGCTGTACGCCATTTCGAATAATGTTACGCTCGATAAACGATCGACCTAAAAAATATATATGTTAAATTAATGTATAAATTATAAATAGGCAAAACTATGAAACACACAGCAAGATATTCACCTCGCCAAAAGCAACACCAGGCACATAAAGAGCACATACTAAATGAACCCACTTTCCAACATCTGTCTCTTTAAAAATTCCACCCTTATTAGGACAGAGCTCGCACGATGGATCTTCGATTCCTGCGCTACAAGCTTCGCAAAACCACGGCGCTGATTGGCACAAGGAATCGGTGCTGGAGAAACTTTCTACATCAGATACACCGTAACAACCTAAAATAATTTTTACTTGTAAAAAACATGTATAAAAAAAATCTTAAAAAATAAGTGTATTAATATTTTTAATTAATATACCTTCGTGAACGCTGACTCCACAACCATCGCATTCAACAATCTCGTTTATATCATCGCTCCTGTCTCCTAAGCAGCCACAGCAAATTAGGACTTTATTTAGTTTATCATCGAGAGGAACACCTTTCAGAGCTTGCTGACGAGCATGTTCGATTACATCTCCCACAGTTAAGTTAGTACCATCTTTTCCTCTCAATAGTGGATCTTCCAACGAATCATCAGAATTTTCAGATGCATCTTCTATAAAAAAAAAACATTAAACAACTAAGCCTACCTATCATTACAAATCGAATGAAATCATTAAAACAATTTTTAATTAACAACATAATTATATCATAATAAAATATTTCTATATTCTAAGGAAAATAATATTGTTTACACAATATAGTTATTTTAAATACAATTTTATAAAATTATCAATATATGTCATTTGTATTTGAACATCTTAGATTCGTAATGTTTTTCAATACTTTATAGATATTCAAATCTGAATTAAATAATTCATACATCTTTAATATTTTGCAGTATATATTATAATTTGCCTCTGCGATTCTATTTTACATTACTTTCTTTTAATATTAGCTTACCTTTTCCGTTAGAATCCACAGAATCGTCGTCTGACTCTTCGCAATGATCCTCAATCCTAAAATCACTGTCATCCGAGCTCTCACCAAGATCGAAGTCGAGCAAAGACTGTTGCGCCGATTCTACAGGCTTTACCCTTCTCTTCTTGGGGTCCCTTTCAACTGTAAAGAGCAAATTGATTGATTTTTCCTAAATACAATGTCTAAATGTATTTTATTACAAGAAAACTTTTATAAATATCGCCAATTCACATGGAAACATCATGTAGAAATGTTTAATAATTAGTAACGCACAAGAAAGCTACAATAACTTGACATTTCTATGAAAATATATAATACAAGCACTTTTAGGTTATGCTTGCTTAATTTGCCTGAACATACATGTGCTAGTCATGATGCTTCTAATATCCGGGAAAGCTTCTAATCAAAATCAAAGTACTTTCTCGTAGCACAATTTGTCTTTCTCGATATAGTTTTCATCAAATATTCTAACGCATTAACGTCACTACATTTTCGAAAAGTCTCTCCCGTTGTAAGCACGCCACTCGTACAGAGCACAATACGCCACAATACGCTGCACACGCGCGCGCAATGCAATGCCGATAATACGTTAGGTTAATTTTACGTGTCAGCAAATGAGGTTGCCATAATAATAAAGTAGTTATTATGGTTATTATCATGCATTCACAAAGGGCAAACCGTATTGTTATTATCGTAATGGTGACATAGATTTAATAATGCATCGATTGCAATAATAACGATAATGACACAAACTAACGAATAAACATACACACGTAAACAAGCGCGCGCGCGCGCACGTCACCCACAGCACTGTGGCAGAAATATAATGGATATTAATATACTTGCAGGACATGTAATTTGCTGCAATGCATTTAGTACACGCATTCATCAAATAATATGACTAATATTGTTTATGTTTGTTTAATAACTTGAGCGCTAATTCTACAATAGTTGTAACATCATTGAACATGGAAAAAAATAAGATATGTACAATTGTTTAAATATGACAGAAATATGTGCATATATATGACAAGCTAATACAATGAAAAATCTTTAATTAACTCTAGAATGCTACTTGTATTTTTTTTTATATGAAAATGTATCCATATAATTAATTAAAAAAATTTTTTTACTTTATAGGTTGCAAGGAGTTAGAATAATTGAACTCGCCCTATTTTAATATAAAAAAAAACTTTTAATAAATATTATTTTAAACTATGAAACTTTTATAACAAAAGATGTTCATGAATTAGCACCTGAGTGAAAATTTCTCCAAGTGAAGTGGCACTTTAGGATTAATTCACATTATTCACAAATAATTGTATCTCACTTGTTAGCTTATAAGAAATTGTATGAATAACCGTGCTGGTGTTTAATCACTGCAATTTACGTATTTATCTTATGCAAGTGGCTGAACGTAAGTTTTCTCATTATCCTAGATTATGTCACATTCTGTTGCGGAAGATCGACGGCCTGAAAAACGAAGCAATCGTCGCTCCCTCCGGTTTTTGAGAATGCCGAGGAAGTGGCAAGAAGAAGAGTACGCAGGGATTCCGAGCACGCGAGCTATTTTGTACTCCATCGTCGTCAACGTCTCAATTGTTCTTCGCAGGCCAGAGCGTGGTGATGCATGGTTTCCCTTCGTGTCTACGGGACACAAGCGCGAAAATTACTCGCGGAGCGCACCAGTGACAACTTACTCATCGTTTTGTACAGGAATCCGACGTCGTCGTCCTGCGACATTTCCTCGCCCGTTGCACGAATTCCGTACACGAGGTTAAAACGAAACGTTCCTGGGCTGCTCCCTCGGGCGACGTATTCACACCCGTTCGGCGTCCCGCGGGGATTCGCCGCCTCGAGAGCAGGTCGAAGTTCGCAGGTCGATATCGAGCGATCGCGGGGAGACCGAATTGTTTTGTCATCCGGCGCTGATCCTGACCGCAACGGCGTCCATACACCTGACGACGCGGCGCCGACGCGCCATGATGCACTTTGCGCGAATCCTTTCGCGGGAAGTTCAACTTTCACTTGTCGACGCGCGCGGCGGAAAAATTCGCGCCAAAATGCTTGTCCGAGCAATGAGATGACCACGACGAGCAGTCCTCGTGCAGCTTTAAATTTTCATAACTTCCGTATTTTCGTGATTGACCTGTGAAAAAAAAAGAAAACGTTAGAATTGCGAATTTAAGTATGTACTAAGAGTATACATTGAGTTTTTGAGGTAATTGAATTTCTTTCTTTTTAACTTTCCATTTAACTGTTGAGATTGTTGTTCGTTCAACAAAATCTCGCTTTTTATTTTTAATTTATACACAGAAAAATATCATTCTCCTGCTATGAAAAAATATTACTCAATTTTTAATTTTCTTCTTTTAAGTAACAGTTGTCTTTGCAAAGAAAATTTTCTTAAAATTTATCTTAAAATACACTTATCATTTACTCTCGAAACAAAAAATATTTACTTAAAATAAACTTCTGTGTATACACAGAAAGATATATATTTGAATTAAGTAAATATTACTTGTTTTAAATATTTTATAAATTTATGTATCCGCAAATCTATCATAAGTTATTGTAAGCATCAAATTTATTTATAATATATTCTGAATTCTATTAATTTATCACTTCAATCAAAAATATTAAATTAAAACAAAAATTCAATTTGTTTTTGGCTTTACTTCAATACAATTTTGTAATATTCTTCGAAAGAGTATAAATTCTTTTTTTTAGCATAATAATTTTTTTAAAATTCATGATGAGTATATTTAAAATAATTATAAAAAATATATTCTTTGTCAAAGATTAATTAGGAGAAGGAAAAAAGTAAATTGAGTAAATGTTTTTCTTAATAGAATTTACATTTTTCTGTGTGTATGGATTAGAATTAATTAATATGATAGATATATGATAGATTTATAAATTAACTTTAATATTTATTTGTAAAATTTTAGAATCGAATCTCGACTGTATGTCTTATGTACACGATGTTACAAAAAAATGTTCATTAATTTTTCAACTTAATAAAAAATTTCAATTTTATTAAACTTCTTCAGTTTAATAATTGAAGAAGTTTAATAAATTTATATAAATACAGAACAATCGAGATTACACTTCACGCGAAATGCATTTACGTTCAACCTGTTATTGTTTTACAAATTGAAAATTGAGGATTTTATCTTAAAATACTCGGCCAGAAATATTTATATCTTTAACGATATGTTTAAACGTATTATCAAATAAATTTTTCATTAAATACGTGTATTTATGAACGTAACAAAGAAGCATTTTCATTATGACAACCTTTATCGAGATACTAATATCGTTTTGTATTGGCGCTAAGTGATACAGCGAACTTGGCTGAGCGAGGTGCGAGTAGCGGCTAAGTTCATACCGACGCGCGGCGCGCCGTACCGCCACTGGCGCTCGTCCGACACGGGAGGAGGGACGCGAGAAAAGTATCGCAATTAAAATCATACGAAAGTGCATTCCGTATGTCTTGCTACATGTCCATTCATTGTTGAATCGAAGACGCACGGCGAGCGAGTCTGCAGGATATCGAGATTTGGCCCGTAAACGCTGATTTCCACCGATATTCTTCTGCGAAATT
>QKQZ01081501.1:0-11795 GCA_003595255.1 Solenopsis fugax | reverse complement strand
GACTCGAAAAGTGAGGAGGTGATTCGAGCGGAGTCGAGCGTGCGAAGAGGTCTCATTCGAAACAATTGCTGCCGGTCCATCAAGCTTCATCAGGGTGATTAGCGAACGACGTACCCCGCGGGTCGTCCCTTTAGATTAGCCATAGCAGTGTCCTCTCTCTTCCCTCCTCTCTTTCTCTGTCTCTCTTTCTCTCTCTCTCTTTCGGTTCCCCCTTCCCCGTTGGCTGACCGCCGTCGTCTCCACCTTCTCTCCTCGCCTTCATCTTCTTCTCGGTCTCATCTCATGCGATCGTGCCGCTCGTTCCAGCCACCAATGAGCGTTGCATGTCGGTCAATGACACGCGCGAACACGCGGACAAAGTGGCACGTCGACGTCACGCAGAGGTTCCTTCTTCCAAGCCCATTCCTCTCCTTCCTTTCGTGACTCTTCTCTTTTTCTTCTTCTCCTGGTATCATCGTTGCCTTTTTATCGTCCGGAGCGTGTTTAAATTAACGATAGGAACGCCGAGATGAGAAGAGAGAGAAGAGGAAGCGTATGTACGGAAATCATAAGCTACTCCTTCGAGAGTCGTTAAAATCCGCGTCACGATAAGATTGGTTTCATCAAGTATTACATCATTAGATTCAACTACTATTATTGCACTTATTCTTAATGCGGTGATGACTTTAACCGATATTTAATCGAATTCTTAAAGCCAGTAGGAGCTCTTGCGGAGCTAAGACGGAAATATTTGTCGAAGAAAAATTAATCTAAGATTTCTTCCTGAGCACAGATATTTTTCACTAGCATATGCATTTATTATGCTTTTTATTATGCATTTATTGTACTTTTCAGGATAATAATCTATAACTAGAAGTGATTTGTATATAAAAACAAAAGCGCATGATACACTTAATTTTCCTCGTTTCCTGAAATCATCTCAACTACTGTCTATTTAAGTTAATAACTACGATGCGATGGCAGGATCGGGGAGGAAACGAAAGCACCTTCCGCATGCAATAGCAACATTGTAAACTGTAATGCATCCCTTATTTTTGCACTTCTTTATTAGTATGTTGCTCGTCTTGTCACTGTCATTATCCCGTTAATAACGTATTATCAAGATAGGAACATCCGTCCATATATTTTCTTTTCCATTTTGGTTTCTATCCGCTAGAGGACATATTTAAAGACGAGCAATTATATCGTATTTACATAAATACGATTATAGTAAAGTTAAATTATACTTTTTTATAATAATATGCTTTATACAATCTACATATGGATATGTAGATAAATCCTTCTTATTAGTGTCTCCACTATGATTAAAATAACGCTGGGATGTTAATGGAGGAAATAAAATGCATATCTTTTTTAAAACGCAGTAAGCAATATATTTTTTTAAAAGCGCATTATATATTATTGATTATTCAGTCTTATATATATTTTTTGGAGTGTTTAAAGTTATGAACAATGCCAAACCGAATATTCCAGATTAAAATTCTGTAAAAATAAATTTTTGCTAAAGAAAGGATAATTATTTTGTAGAGAGTTACTTTTGTATTAAAAAGTTTGCAACGTTTAAATATTCATACGTGCTGCTGCTTTTATGTTTAAATTCTAAATAAGTTTTAATAAAAATAAATTCTCGTATACACATTCGATATTATTGAGTAGAGTCGTTATTCAATAAACGTCGAAGGCGGAATCTCTTTGAAGAAACCTAAATTAAACTTTATGAGTTCGAAGAGTCAGTTATTGATGTGGGAAAAATCGCGGTTGGGTCTCAGTGATAGACTGTGGATAGGTTACGTAGAATCGACCACGTATGATCCATTTATTATCTATCAACTAAGCGTTTCTAATTTCTTATTTTATTAGTGCGCGCCTTTTCATTTACTTATTACTTTTGTCAGAATAGTTACGACATGGGTGATCCATAGCTTTCTCAATAGTTTCCAAGATAGATGATCTCTCTAAAAAGAAAAAAAATTCTCTACTCATGATATGATACGAAAATATATGTACTCTAATACATAAAATATTTTTTATAACAATTTCTACTAATAACATAGAATTGCTACAATGTATAAACTTGAGAAATTCAAATATTATTAAAGAACAGTGTCGCGTGTATCTCAACGAAAAAGATTTTCTTCCTTAAAATACACTATGATAGAATAATATATAAAAATGTAATGAAAGAAATTATTCAATGGAAGGTGAATGTTTAAGAGGACATGAAAAAGATTTTTACTTTTTAATTATACCCTAATGTTCAAAATGATGCTTGTCACACGTCGTTTCTGGCGGGGCTTTAACTGTCCATCGGGTAGGCATTATCAATGCACCCCGATCGATTTTGGTGGTTCGATAGTGCGACGCGGTCGCTATTTCTCGACGGGAGCCCAGTTTCCTGGACCAATGACCACGTGCGAGAGGAAGTGAGGGGAGAAGGACAAAAATCCATGGGGTCTCTGCTGACCGGCCGGGAGTAGTCCGACTACCCTCCTGCAGGATAAGCCGAGATTGATTCGGTATTGCGAGCAAGAGAGAGGGGACGTCGACCGGCACCCCCGGGGGACCGATCCCAGCTGCGCCAGGAATGACTAATACGCGAAACGCTCTCGGGGTGCGTTCGCATCTAGGGGCGGTAAGCGAGAGATGCAGGGGGTGGATGCACCGCTTACTGAACCCGAGATCGACAGTTGAAGCGGACTTTGCACCCTTTTCTCAACTTTTGTTGTCGACGAAATTTCAACGGGCTAGATTTAGTGGAGTCATCATTTTTTGCGTATAACATTTTGAGTTTCATGATTAACTGCAAGGACTAAATTTTATTGGATAAATTTGAAAAAAATTTATACTTTGACTTTGATTCTAGGATGCGCATCAAACATTTCTCATTTCTCATTTTCTTGATTTAAATTCCAAATTATTCACAGCAGTTTATTGGCGAGATGCTGTCCGGTAATAACTGCACGCGGTCTCTTCTCTAACGCCCAAGTGGCAAATGCTTCGGCAAGAAGAAAGATATCCTCTCGATGTACAAGCGGGCGACGGCGACGGCGACGCGCCATCGAGCACGTCGGACCAAGTGGGAACGTCTCTCCGACCATTACTTCACCTCGTGCTCGAGCGGATTCTGACTCCACGGGTTAATTCGACGGGATTGCGGTGACGGGGAGGGGCGGTGAGGGCAATCAAACGACCGATTGACAGAGAGGAGAACCGAGATAGAGGGAACGTGCGCGTGCACACGAGAGAGCCGACGCGGACGGTTTAGAGCGAACGCGGAGGAGAGGAGAGAAGTAGAGAGAGGTTTGCTCTCGAGATATGTGGGAGCCACTCGGTCTCCTCGTACACACAGATAGTTTCGAACAACTTTAATTGATTTTAGGGGGACACGCGATCGTACCGGAGCGCGACAGTCGATCGTATTCGTTCTTGACCATACGAATCACGAACGGACGGACGAGCGAACATTTTCGATGAGACAGAGCCGCCGATTGGCTCCGGAGCACCAAAATATTTTACAGCTCGATAAATTTTAGAGATTGAATTGCGTATCATTAATCTAACTCATAACACCTTATAAGATATCAATTCAGATTCTTTTTTTTTTTTTACAATGATAAAAATTTCTCATTAGATTTTGATTGTGAATTAAAAAAAAAATTTTTTTTTTCAAACTCTCTTGGAGACGTGAGTTTCCAACTCACGAGTTTCCGATCGTGATTTTATCTATATTTTTGATTGTTATATTTTGTCAACTGTTCTAGTTATGTAGCAAGTATTTTCCTTATTACATCACGTGCTTGTTTTATTCCGAGTATGATGAAGGCGCGTCGTCGCGCCGACATGAAGTAAAGCTCCCGATTTCTCTAGAGACGTTTCGGAGCGTTGAATGGGCAGCGTTCGTAGGTTCAAAACTAGAACGGAAGCCGGTGCCCCATAGTTCTCCCCACAATCGATATGAGGCGACGCGGACCGGACTTCCATCCCCTGAAAACGAGGTCGCGCGACTCCCAAAGGGTGACATATAGGGAGAACGAGACGGGGATGTCGAGGGGGGCTCGACGAAGGTTCGGCCGAGGGCTGAACTTGTTTGTCGGAAGCGTAGGTTCCCTGCTAATGCCCTGGTTAGTACTCCGGTTTCCTTTGTGCCACCCCACATAGGCAATGGCATCGTCCACCCCTCCGAACCATATCCCAGGTCGGCTTCATCCCCCGCGCGCGCGTTCAAACCATGTGGTGCACCCTTCCACGCGTAGCCACCATGGTAACACATCCCCGCTTCTATGCTATCTAAGTCCCGTCCACGCGTCCTATTTAGGCAGACCACGTGCCGCGGAGCAGAGAAAAGAGGGAGAGGATAAAATCTCGCGGAAAAATCGATTTTCCGAAATATCATCAGTGACGGCGGCGGCGCCGCGGCGTAGCGCCTCAACTCTGCGAAAAGTTTGAAGTATAAAAGATTCTTTTTAACGATTCTTATGAATCGTAATCAAATGTATTTTTAAATATGTTTAACAATTGTACTCAAAATGAAAAGTCCGTCGCGTTAATTATTAGTGTTTATTTAGATTAAATTTATTTCATTAAATTTTTATTTATTTATACATATAGTTCAAGAAAGTTGTAGCAATTTCTTATTATCAAATTAATTAATTTAATCTGTAACTAGCATTGCAAGCAAAACAACATTATTTCATTCATTACTCTGCTTATTAAGAAAAAAATCAATTATATTTGCATATGTACGAAATAGGCTTATATTATTTATTTGATTTTTTAAAACAAAATGATTGATATTATCACAGTCCCTCATACTGTATTTTATATTCATTGCTTATACATAATGGAGGAAAGGGAGGAAAGATCCCATTTCATAACGAGGCACGCGTGCCGCGGTCTTCTCCAAGCTGCGAAAGGGTTTCCACCTTTAAGAGGAACATCTTCCCCGTCTCTGCTGGTCGCCCGATGTCTGTTCTCATTGTTCGTAAACGGGCCTTCACACTGACGCGGCGCTTTACATGCCGCACCGAGCCACTCTAAATGATGAGATTTTCGTCGGCGGTCGAAAGAGCGACTGGGAGACGGGGAATGAAGGGCCCGGAAAGGGGAATGGGGCGAACGAAGTCGCATTAAAGTATTGCTCCGGCCCGCTTTTGCCACGGCTTTTGCGTCGCTTTTACGGTCGCGTGGAACAATGACGAATCCCCGACGTCATTGTGACCGTCCCTGGTAGAATCTGAGGAAAAGCGCGGAAAAGAGAGGAAAACGTTGAAAGGAATTCGACGCAAGGGCGTGCGCGGGAGGGAGGAGGGCAAACGCCCGCGAAGGGTTGCTGACGGCCGCGGTTGGGCGAAAAGGGAGGGGGGAGGTACGCTGAAAGAGTTGGTATACACGTCGGGTGACGATCACTCGCCGCTGATTACATGGACCATTGTGCAAGGACAACGGCGCGCGGCGTCAGCATACGTACGAGTGAAAGAGGATAGAACGAGGAAAGGAGCGCGGTACTTTTGCCGCGGCTCTTTAAGACCGAGAAGGTGCTAAAACGCACGCGCAGGAAGGGCGAGTCTCCGTTCCCCGTTACGAAATATTGTCATCGTCCGCGTTCCGCGTGATTAAGACGCTTGAGGATGCCACGATCTCGAGATGTAAATCTCGTTAATACATTTTAACTGATATATAGCTCAATATTTTTAAGTGTGGTATTTCATTAATTTCATTAATTTCATTTATTAATAACTTATTTACTTTCAAGTACAAACTTTGCAAGGTGCAAGTTTTGTCACTCGTGCCAATCTTATTGTACGAATATGATATATTCGTGTTTTACTGCCCTCCTTTGTAATTTGTCATATTTGTAATTGCAAATTTAACAAATTAACAAAAAATACTGAGATATATTAATTACAACGATTAACTGATATATTTATTACTGTTATTACCGCGATATTTCCTAATGACGAGTGTTTAATCAAACAAGCAGTTAATTAGCTAATGTATTAAATTTATATTAAATAGAGATTTTATTACATCCAAAATATATACTCAAGATTTGAGCGATTATATAGCAAGTTAAACGCATTTAGTTTTATTTTTATATCATCTAGTTTTACGGTGGCATCGTATAGCTATCGCAATCGCGATCTTTGCGATGTCATGTTAAAATGGCATCGATCGCTGAGCGGCAGGAGAAAAATCAGATCCTCCATCGAGTATCTTGATTGAAAGGGCGTGGTTTCCGGTATTTAGAGTGTTCCCCGATCCTCGACGTGCGTACGCACTTGCGTAACGACGTGGAGGAGGAAAAGCAGGACGACAACGACAACGGCGGCAACGACGACACGTCTTTCTTGAGCGTGGGAACTGCACTTACGATCGTCGCGTTACGCTCGAGCTGGAATTGACTAATATATGTTAATTAGCTTTATCAGTCCGACTATTGGTACATTGATAATCCCTTTTGTTTAAAAAAAAAACCAAAATTTCCGCCAAAAATGTTGGCAAATCTTAGATATTTCGAGACGCAAATATCGGAAAATAATAATTATGAGAAAATACAATTATTATCCAGACACAGAATCGAATAATGTTAAATAACTTTATTACGCTGGCTTCGATATTTTCGATAAATTGATATCAGAAAGCCACCCTGATTTTAAAAAACTAATGGAGCTTCCACGAATAGGTTGTTTCGAGATTCATGAGATTTATTCCGAGAAAGAAATATTGCAAATATTGGGATTGGGATATGTAATAATTGATAGAATAAGTCATTTTATTTCGGCAATAGGGGAAACTGTTATTATTATTTATAATAATATAGTAAGTACTATCAAGTATTAATCATATCATCTTTATTTAATAATTATTTAAGTTATTTAATAATTTTTAGTCAATTACAGTCATTATGACATTTTATCTAATATAAATAACATTTTAACATTTTTAATATTATCTTTAAATCTTGTAAAAATAATTAAACTAATAATATATTCAAATAATAAAATTCAAAATCATAAAATATTCGGTATGTAAATAAATGTGAGATGCTTGATTATCATTTTATATTTCAAAAATAACTTGTATACTTTCCTTATATATAATTTCTTTATAAGTAATAGTACAGTTTAATTAGCGGATGACCGTACGGAAATGTGCCTAGCTTAAAAGAAAAATAACAAATTGATATAAATATATCTGATTAAGACGTCTACATAATTACTGTTTCTATTTTCAAATGTCACTTGTACATTCGTACATTCGCTTATTTCAGTAAATCAGAGGAAAAACGTGATTAGTCTATAATGAAATTTACATAACGTGCAAGAAGGAGAGAAAGAGAGAAGAAAACGATGTTTTATCTGAATAACATGCTCTCAGCACGACCGCTCGCGGATTAGTCCGTGATACAAGCTCAAGCTACGTGATATCAGGTATTGATCATCTGGAGCTACTGCCAAGATATCGAACGGTACACCCGTACATCAAACATCGGGACGACGGGACCGTTCGCAAAACCAGTCGCGAAGAAACCGGAAGTGAACCGGATTCTTACATGGAAACGCCTTGATCCGACGCAGTCGGGCAGGTAGGACAGGTAAAACGGGCGGGGCTTCCGCCGCGAGAGATCGTCGAGATCGAGATCGATCGCATCGATCATGATGAGCCAGCGGCAAGAAACACCTCGATAACCGGACGAGCTATCTTTGGACGCGAGCAGCATCGACGTTCTTCCGTTCTGTCGTTGATCGCGACGCGACGCGACGCAACGTTACCCTTTTTTTGTTTTCCAATCGGATGGTATCGTTACGCGGCGGACCGCGGTTTGTAATTCAATTAAGAAAGCGCGAACTGTGCGCATGACGTAACGGAACCGCTTTCGTTACGTAAACGCGCGTCTTCATTTCCGCGCGTTTGTGAGCGCGCGGGCTTCGCGATAGAGAGGCAGAGAGAGGAAGAGATAGCGGAACCGAATTTATTATTCCCTTCGATATGTTTCGCGATATCAAGAGAGTGATAAGTCTTCTGTTACATGCGCGAGTCGGTTACTTTCGTCGATTGCGAGATCGTTCCTGTGGCAATACGATCCGTGTAACGCGCCGCGCGCAACACGTAATTGGAAAATCGCGCCTGTTATATATGGTAGATCTTTTTTACTTGCGGGATTTTTATTGTATATGTATATTTTCTTAGCCTGGAATAGCAAGAACTTTAGCAACGCCTGCACATTTTTCTAATTGGTGCAGTTTAAGATACCGCAAAGCGATTTATTATACATTACTGAATTATACGCCTAATCAATAATATTAAGCGCATTGAAACGCTCAATTTCTGAAAGCTGAAAGGAATCGGCGAGATCTCGTCGACCTCGAGGTTCTTCGTATCCTGGGGAAAAGATTCGATATCGCGTAACGGCTTCCTCTAACCAGGTGCCACTTCCTCGTTCTTGGAGAATCTCGTATAAATACACCTGCACGCAGGTGGACATGCACGGATGGAACAGTCATCGGGGAGAAGGTCTGCCGTTATTGTTCCGACACCGCTAAAGATGAGAAGATATAGAAGCGCGATGAACGATGACAAAATTCGCATCTTTTTTTTAATCATACAAATTTTAAATTGACTTGTATAACATGAATCTTTTCGTACGTCCCCCCCCCATATATTTAAATTTACAAGTTATTTATATGCTTTCTTATACATTCAGACATTTGTATATGGTAATTTATTTTATTATCCTATTGAAGTATCTCATGTTTGATGCGTAAATTTTAACAATTTTTTTTAGAACTCATTCGTGCGTTACACATATAATACACAGAGAAAAAGATTTTATTAGAATTAGTGTTTCTATTTATTTGACTGAAAGTTGTTTCATTGAAGCAATATATGCTTAAACAAAACATTATTTGTTTGATTCAAACATTGGTTTGTTTGGACTATTCCAAATAAATTTGTTTAGATGCAATAAAATTTATCAAATCTAAAAAAATTGTTTTCTCTATGTATGCAGAAACAAAGAGAGAGAGAGAGAGAGAGAGATTTCATCTTTATTAATTTTCAAACAAAAACATAGTGATCTAATTCCAACATTCCAACATATGTATCTGTTTCCTCCCATCTTGTATAATTTTTTCTTTTTATCAGTAGGCATACCATGTCATTTTGTTTCGCCGCATTATAATTTTCACGTTCAGGTGTAAGCGCGGTTACAATGACGAGATGAAGCCGATAATGCCATTTTGCAGTAAAGGATCGCGCCGGTCTTACCTTACGAGGCGAATGCGGCGATGTACCGTACACGCGTTTAGGTCGATCGGCAGAAGCGCATAGGAATCCGGGAAGCGGGACCCCGGGGGCCCCGGTGTCCCTCATATCCGCGCCACGGCCTCCCGGCCGCGAGGGTTGGCGGAGGAGGGCACCGGGTACCGTTCTGTCCCCGGGAACCTCGGTTCACCGGGTCGGTTCTCTCCCGGTGCCTCTGGCTCCCCCCGGCAAAAACCCGCTCGTCACCACCACCGTCCCTCGTCGTCATCGCCGCCGTCGTTCCCGCGAACCACCATCCTCTCGCTTCGGCAGACGTTCGAGCGGATTTTGCCCCTGAAGGCGCGCCGACGTGCTTCTCACCCGTTCTTTTTGATCCCTCGTGAGGAGGAGGCTCGTGTAGCACGAACGATTATGAATTCGTAATGAGAACGTGAGAAGAGTACGGATGGATCGCCGTAGCCGAACGCGGCATCGCTTGTTAACTGCCGTGCTCGTGTGCGACTCGTTATCACACATATGTACTTTTTATGAGTTATAATATTTGACATAATTTTTCCGATATATATTATATATAAAATGCATATTATTTTTAAAAATATAATACAAATATATTTTTCTTGCAAATCAAAATACAGAAAAATAAACTGCGTAAAATTTAAAATGTTCTCTATGCGAAATTATATTCGCAATTTAACTTTGCAATGTAATTTTGCTACGAAAAATCTTACTGAAGTTTAAAATTAATGTTAATATAATAATTAATAATTCATTTCAAAGTAATTAAAAAGTAATCAATTTTTATAAAATTTTATTATTTCTTTGCACATACAGATTTATTTACCTTTACAATCTAACTCATTGAATTTTTTCTCTAATTTGCAATGGCTTCTCGTGAAAACGAAGATATTTCTACTTTGATTATTCATAAAAATTGCTTTATCTTCGGGAGGAATTCTGCACCAGCGTATCTTAAGTCGATCCGGATCAGGAAACGCGAGATATTCAAGGAGAAAGAATTCTTTCTAGTAGGCGGTGGAACTAATGGCGACGATCGCGACTCGAAAGCCTTCCGAGGATCAGGGGAACGCTGGTCCCCGGGTCATTCCAACGGTGTTTCCTCACCTCTTCATGGTAGGACCGTTCGATTCCTATGCTCGGTGAAAGCAACGTATTCCCCGTAATGACTTCCCCGGTCGACGCGGCGCGGCGCGGCGCGGTAACTATACCGTCCACCCGACGGAGTAATGTCTGGTAACACTGGTGGTGGTTACTAGCAATCGTTACGGGACTCAGACGTACGTACCCGCGTGCTACCGAAAGAAGGCTTTCTTGTATCTCGTCTCACCTCGCTTCGTCTCGCCCCGCCTCCTCTCCCCTCGCCGCGATCATCGCGTACTTTATTTGCCGCCCGCCAGCTTCCGCGAATTCTCGCGACCGAACTACGACCGTCTGAGACCTCGTGGGAGTCGCAATAAAGATCTTTAGAACGTATGATCAAGGGTCCCGTTACCGTAATTACTCGTGCAGCAAAGACCTCGCCATATTGATAATCGATTAATATTATAAAATGCAAATTTTCCCGGAATTTTGAAAAAAGTTAAAACTTACTGAAATTTATTTGTGAAAAAAAGGGGGATATTTTTTATCGGGAAAATTGCACCAAACATAATTGTAGAAACGAGAAGGCATTTTGTGTCAGTATCGTGTGCATGTGAGAATAAGAATAGGATAAATTCTTAACATCAAATATCTGTAATTCGCCTCGCTATAGAGTATTGATGGCCGATAGTCATTTTTGTCGCAATATCGATTTTCTAAAAGCAGTAATTGGACGACATTAAAATTGCAGAGAAATCAAGACGCGTTATTTCGCAAACCGTGAAGATTATTAACGTCGACAAAAATCGAGCAGTACTCAAACGCTTATACTCTGCGCGCGACTAAAATACGTTGGCTAGACCGATAAGTGTTGAATATTTTCGCAAGTACGGAGCTGTCATTCGTCATGCACTTAATAAAATATCGCATCTTAATTTCATAAAAGCCCGTCAGTGTTTGATATCGAGATATATCAAATGATCTATTTTCTTGACTGTAAAAGCTCGGTCTGATTAAATAGAGGACGCATATAGATTTAATTTAACAAAATTTGGGGATCATAAATTAGATTTTTTAATTTTAAATAGTTTAATTGAAAGTCGATAAATTTATATGAATATGGCTAGGCATGATCAGAAATACTTGTTCGTTACAAATACAAAATATTGTGAGCTCCGATTTTTATTATCGTATCACAACGTACGTTTTTTTTTTCTCATTAATCGTTACTTCTTTTTCAATTTTATATTTATTAAATGGTGTGCAATTTATAAAATTACTGGTAAAATTATTGGTAATATTTGCACAATATACTGACAATGTTTTCTCTAGTTGATTTCTCTTGACAAAAGACGTAGTCATCGTATCGCGATATAAGATGAACGTGAATCGATCGTCTCGCTCGAAGAGAAATAATCGCGCGAGAACGGTGC
>QKQZ01081500.1:0-11204 GCA_003595255.1 Solenopsis fugax | reverse complement strand
CAAAGATATTTCCATTTTTACGAATTACCCCACCTAACGAATAGCTCTGGTCTCCCCTATGTATTATATATTTATTCGATATAAAGTGAAATAAGTTGATTATATGAGCTAATTAAATTAGATATATTCCATAGTCAATTCAAAAAAACACCTTAACGCACAATGACAGATAAAAAATACTTCCCGAGAATTTTCGACGACGATCGCGTTTGAGAACTTACGACGACTAAGAGTTGTGCTCCTTCATAGAAATCACAGCTGTAATGAACATTCCGCGATGCATAAAGCCGAGGGGTTTATGCCACGAGAGGTTTGTGACAATATACCCTTTGGTGCATTTAAAAGCCCTTTCTTTCGTTGTTGTAAAGGTCGTACCTACGATCTCCGCTGATAAGATTATAAACTAAGCCTTTGAAATTACGATAGAGAACAAATAAAGCGCAAACGAATAAAGTTTGAGGCGGTCCTTTACAAGTAAGGTGAATCGAAGCAGCTCGCAATATTTATTATGCTCTAAACGATTTCAGCTGTAAATAAGTCATTGCAATGCAAATAAAAGATGTTTGCGGACCTGGCAATCTTAATTTTGCTACTTCATTATTACATACACCCTCTGTTACAAAACGCACACACGAATCAAGTATTGAACAAAAGTGAATTTAAATAAATCGATAGAATATACTTATTTTAAGCAATTTCGCAAATGATGAATTTTATGAACTATGAAAAGATTAATGTCACTGATTTTCTAGAAATGGTTTTCAAAGTCTGCGAAATGGATTCGGAATAAAAATTAGATTTCCCATAGGACGATGAGTGATAGCTAATTCTTCTCTTTCACGAATGAAATAGCCATAACCACGGAGAGTAGAGTTTCTCTCGTCTCTCCGCCGAACAATCTAAAGAGAGCGAGTTTTAACCGCTACATAAGCCTATTAGCCTGACAAGATTTATCCTTGGCCGGCAGTACGCGCGCCCCCGCGATTTCACGTATTTAGAGCGATTTTATAACGGTCGTGAGCGTTCTTCCGAAGTTCATCTATTATAGCGCGCGTTTCGTTAGGAATTACAACGAACCTTTATTGGAAGAAACTGCTCCGGCGTTTGCAGTATTTTATCTGTAATATTTTCCCCAATATTGCTCTGAAATGAATACTCTCAAGAATTTCATGTAATAAAGAATTAAAATTACATAGCCCTTAAAAATCTGTGATAAGTAAGATTTATTTGACTTTAGATTTTTTGCACATAAAATTTTGAAAAATTTTGATTACACTATCATGAGTCTTTTGATAATATAAAAAAAAAAAAACATCAAATGTATCAGAAAATCTTGAAATTAGTAATTTATATAAAAATACATCGTCACATAATATAAAATGAATTTAAAAATTTAGGGAATTCTATGAGTTTACTAATAGATTACTTGGCAGTGACTTGTTCGCTGTTTTAAATATTAAATATTCGCTATTAAATAAAATTTCAATAGTTTAAGGTATTTATGCCTTAATCTTCAAATTAACAAATGTTTTCAACGGATTAGAATACATTTTTTTACTCTAGGAAAGTAAAAGGCGTTCAGAAATCAGAAACACTATTTGCCTTTGTAAATTGAGTTGGTAACTAAAATTGCAATGTTTAACATATTGCTTGTTTTGTAGAACGTAGTTTTATGTATTTCTCTTGTGCGACGTTATGCATGTGCTATTATTATTCGTATGCGCACATCAAGATGCACAAGGTATTTCCAGCACATTGCGATAGAACAAAGTTTTCCTCTAAATTTCGCGCATTTCTTGTCGCTATGAGCAAAATAGAACTAGAAACGAGATAGTGTTAGCGAAGTATACTTCGACGAGACAATATATTTACGAAATGCTTATAAAAACCGGTTGTCCGAATCATCTGTATAATATTCGTAAGAGTGTCATGACTTTCTAATTTATATTAATTCTTTATTTCGACAAAATTTTTATCGTATTGTTTTAAACAATCTGTGTTCTAATACTGTGTTTTGCTAGAACAGATTCTTGTCAATAACTTTGTAAGGCCTCTCATTTGGAAATACGAACATCGAGAATAATTAAATGACATTGTTTGAACTCCTGAATGTTGTTAGATGTAAATGTGCGATTTCCGTTTCACTTCGTAAGTATTTAGCTTCACAAATGGGGATGCTTCGCATTGTTGCACCTACTTTGTAGCGCAACTTACGTTCCGCTGTAATCGTGCCGTTTCAACGACGATTTAATTACCATTCTCTTTTTGAAAGATGCCGACTCTATTACACTTCGCAGGATAGTTATTAATCCTGTTGATTAAAGTCCAGTTATTGCGTCTACGCTCTTTGCTGCTAACGATAATCATGATTATGCATTAATCATGAAAATGAGGAATCGTAAAAAGACCGATTGGTCTTTTTATGTATTTAAATAAAAGTAGTATAATTAACACTCTTACATAATTTTCGTTTTCTTTTTCTATCAGAAAAGTTATTCTTTCTGATAGAACATAAATTCGAATATCAAGACATTTTTATTTCAATCAATTATTTTATTTATTCTTAATAATCTAGAAGAAATGATGAAAGAAATTCTTAGTAATCTAAAAGTAATGATAATAGATGATAATCAATATTTGAAAAATATATGATTGGAAATGACAATTCAAAACCGTCTCTACAAAATAGATTTAGATTGGATATTATGATTTCAGTAATTGCATCATTATTCCCTATGTAATAAAGTATAAAACTAAAATATTCAAAATTTTCAAAAATAATGTGCTATATTTTATTTAAAAAATGCAATCTATTTTATCAAAATCTTTAATGTAAACCGTTACTTAAATTTGCACTTATTTTATTTTGAGAGATGTGTCTCTTTGAATAAAAAATAATCAAGATGCTACTTTATTGAAAATATACGTAACGTCACAAGATTAGATTATATTTTATTATCTTGGTAAACAGATACGAGAGAATTAGTTTCTTTCATTTACGATTTTAAAAGAACTATTTAAAAAGAGCAAGCATCTATCTGTGATTCCTCCGTTTACTCGTGAGAAAAATTCGAGGCGTTATTCCGATAATCTCTGGAAAGGACTAGGGTATCTTATGCGGGTGTATTACGCCCGCGAGTGCATCGCCGATCTCGCAAGGTTAGTGCGCCGGAATAAGCCGGATCTTTTTTTTGAGGGCCGCGCGCGAATGTATCGTTTTCTGCTCGAGAGGCCGGCCCCTGGCTGTCCCAGCTGAAGTCATTTAATACGTTTCGAGAAGGGATTAGGTGTCGTGTTCCGTCGGTCTTAACCGTATAATGTAGGCTTGCAGACCGGCGGAGCATCTGCTCCCAGGCCGCGGGCCCTCGACTCCGGTCCCTCCGAGGGACTCGAGGTCTCGACTTCTCGAGACAGGAGAGGCCGCTGGGGAGACGACTGAGAGGAGATTGGAAACGCCGAGAGAATGAGTAAGAGAGAGAGAGAGAGAGAGGATTATTCTGCGCGGGCGTGTAAACGGATTGCGAATGTGTACGAGTAACGGCCACGATGAAAATAGATACGGGGATGACATAGCGGTGGGTTAATTCAATACGTATCGTTGCCGCTAACACGATTCAATTGTCAAGAAATCAATTAGAGAGTTTTCGAATAAGTATTCGATAGGTACTTGGTATTAAAATGTCATATCCATGCACGCTCGAACGTGCTGAATTAAATCTTCACAATACTCTGATAATATAAACTGAAAGAAAACATCGCATGTCCAGATTTTTATTTTATTTAGAAAACGCGTCATAAATTATTATTCTTTTTATTGTGAGTTTAAAGAAACAATATAAATTTATAATAATAATTATTATGATTACTATTATAAATTTAACGTAATAAACTTGATGAATTTAAATAAATTTAAAGCTAACAATTAAATAACACAAAAATTGAAAAACGCTTGCGAAATTTTTGTATTACTTGGTTAAACGAATTCATTAGTTATAAAAAATATCAGTGTTCCGTCAAATTACAAATCTATATATGTAGATATAAAAACTTGACAATTTAAATAGATGGCTGTACACTTTTTAAAAGATACTTAATACATCTTTTCTTAAAATGTATAGGATTAAGTAAATTTTTTCATCGTTCTCATTTCACATTAATTAATAATATACAAGGGTTCAAGAACAATTCTAATTTTGCTTAATTTAAATAAACAAAATATTACTTGTTCGAAGACCATGACTATTTTTCTTCCCAATTTGGTACTGTCGTCATCGATAGTTAGTCTCAAGATTTGTTCGCGCTATTGTGGTGGCTGCTTGTTTCGAATTTGAATTGGTCCCATGCATGCGCATTACCACGAGATATCGGGAGGTTGGAAACTCGCGCGACCTGCATTGCGGGCGGTTTACCGGAGGATGCGGGACCTGATACGTTGTTAGAAACAGTTGCCGCGCGGTGTGGATTGAGTTCTTGAAAACACTCTGCGGTATTGTCTTGTTGCGAGTACGCGGTTTGCGCACAAAGACACTTGGTGGCTCGTGTCGTTGCGCGAAAAGACGCACGTGAAATTTGTTATCGTTGCGTGCAATTGCGAGAAATTCGTTTACTATTAACGCAACAGTTGGTAGCGAAACGAGTTTTCAGAAGCACATTACAACATCTGCTTGTAACTACGTAAAAGAATAAAAAACTAGGGAAGAGAAGGCGAACAAAAAGTAAGAGAAGCCGGGCAACATGCACACAAGACTGGGACTGTGCGAAATAATTTTCAGAGATGCAAACGGCGCGTATTTCCGACACGTTTTGTACATTGGTGTAATTATATTGCGAGTCGAAATTAATTGACGTAGCCGAAAAAATATTATTCAAATATACTATGAAAGTCGAATACGTATATTTTCCTACCTTTATATGTTTTAATAAAGCTTTACGTAATTTTGCTTACTTTTAGCGAAAGTGTTTTCAGCTTTTACACAATAGTATAAAGAATATCATTTCTTTCTACTCAAATGTTGTAAATATTATAAAAGAATTGTATTATCCTATTTTTATTTAACTATTATACTTATCAGATTAATTAATTAAATTATTATAGGATAATTATCAAATTACTAATTAACCAAAATACTAATCCACTAAATTACTAATTGCAAAATTTTCGAGTGTTTTAAAACTCCCCCTCCCGTATTACAATTAATTTGCTCATATTTCAATTTTTTATTTACTAATAATTTTCGCATGTCCTCTCTAATCTAAGGATCGATAACTGTCAAAAATATAAGTTCATGTGTTTCATTTTGTATGATGTTATAACATAAAGGCAATATTGCTGCTCACGTTACAACCGTACTACATCATAAAGACAGTTATGTTCGCACATTTCTTTTTTTCGGTACCGTCGCCGTCGGAGCGGTTTCGAACTTAAACGAGCCGCGGCTGACCTCACATCCGGTTCTCTTGGGGCGTGAATAGAATCAAATGGAACGGAGGGTTACTAAATGACAATGGTCAACTCGTACGCGCCGGTTCTTATTTCCGGTACATGCGGACATTGTTCAGCGCATCCTGCGCAGGGTACGACAGTCATAGGCGCGTTGACCGTCACACTTTATCGCACAGTTCGATTGCTTTAGATACTTTCTTAGAGCATGTTTAATCGAAATACGACTTGTATAAAAATTTTAATTTTGATTGAAATTTTTTAAATTGAATTTTTAACTTATACCTTTGTGTTCCTTTATAAAACACATTTAATCGATTAAAATGTCGGAAGAATAAAATGACCGATGAAAGATGTTACCATTTATTCTTTAAAATTCAAATTATGCATTATAAACGTCTCTTTTGTAATAAACATAAAATGCTAATATACAGAATCCATTTTTATCAATTCAGTTAATTTCCTCCGAATTTATTATTATTGATGATACAAAAAAAATGTTTCAGATGAAAGAAGAACGGTTTTGAAGGGAACGTATTTTGATCACGTTGTTTTTTTCTAGGTAGAGCCGCTAAAAGATATGAAGGCCACCTCCATATTTTTAAATGGAAATATATCATTTTTTTTCATAATATAATTTCTCTATTTATTCTGAATATAAAAGTTAAGATAAAGTTATCGAGAAATTAAAAGTTTACGAGGTATTTTATACTTTATCATGCCATATTTCGATAAAATATAAAATATCTCGTAAACTATTGATAATTACATCTTAATACTTTTATGCACAGAATGATGAGATAATATTACGTAAAAAAATTATACAATTCCATTTAAAAAAGTAAAGGTGATCTTCACATCTTTTTGACATCTTCAGAGAAAAAACAACATAACCAACCATCAAAATACATTCTCTTTAAAACCGTTTTACTTTCATCTGAAACATTTTTTGTATCATCAATAATTTTGAAGATAATTGATTAAAATGGGATACTACATATATATTTTATATCTAAAACCAATTATCTTGCATTGTCAATTTTATTTTGTATTCAACTTTTTGTAAATTTTAATTATAATTGCATTACGAGGCAAGTATTAGTACAGTAAACATATAAACTTATATGTCTGAGATAAAAAATTCGATTCAGGCATAAATGTAGAATTACCATTCATATTGCTCAATTTGCACTGTTTTACATGCGGCTTGTATCTTTATCTTTAGAATTACGATGTTTCTCTTTTCCAGCAGTATTATCATAATACCGAAATAGTAAGCGTTTCGTGCAATGCGGATTTTATGCGAATGATAACAGTAGTCTCACCGTAATTGAATATAAAGCACAAGATTAAGATAGTCGCATTTCGAAAAGATATATGAGATCATATTAGATTTCACGAGAGCTGTGCGCTATTTATATCGTGTATAGTAACATTAAAATAAAATTTATGTAACCGTGATATGAGAATTTTCATAAAATACAATTAACACAATTGATATTATTATCAATTTCAAATTAAACCAAAATATCTCCGATCAAATAACGTTATAAAATAATTTTACAAATATAATATTGCAATATTATACTGTAACTTATAGATAAATTTATACTGCAGTTTAACTTATCAACTTTTCAACGTTTTTGTATTCTTAAAATTAAAGCTACGACTTAGAAGTAATTATATTTCGAATTTCATCTCAGTTAATATTTTTATTTCCCTAATATTTCTTGCATCGTTTTCGAAGATAAACGATGTGAAGCACTCGACAGCACTTCACAACAAGCTATGTTAGGAAGTGACTGTTAAATGCACGTTATGGCCGCGTATAGGGAGTGTTCGATCGAAAATAAAATTAAGGTTAATTTGCTGCGTTGCTTCCAATACGTAACACGGGTCATGAGCTTTTGTGCGAGGCACGTTAATGACGTTATATGAGGGCTTTCTCACGTTGCGGCCGACGCGCGTGTAATTGCACGCGAATATATAAGCGTCACAGGATGCGCGCGTAAATTGTTCACGCGTAATGAATTTACGCTCGGCTGTTCAAATTCCAAATGCAATGATTGAAAATGCATGCAAAATCACTGGAAACGCTTAAACACGAACATTAGCTATCATGGTCTCATTATCGCTATGTTAATTCATCTATTTCAATAAATTCATAGATGCGTATTTGTCACGCACAAGTATTACTAGCAGCATAATTCTTTATTGTCTGTCTATTATTAATCATAAAATTTATGTATACACTATCCAATCTACATCTAATCCAGACATTAGACAGACTTCATTCATAATGTTGATAGATAATTTAAAAATGTTTGTAATAATAATAATTAATTCATCATATATAACTTTTTATATAATATTCAAGCGATAAATTAATTAAATGCAGCATGTCACGTTTTGTAATGTATTATGCAAGATTTCTTGTAAATAATCTTAAATCCAAAGAAAAAGTAAAATTTTTAACAATAGTTCAATCAAAGACTATTGAGTACTGAATTAAATTAAAATAAATGAATGTAAAAATAATGTTACAAAGAGCCAGCATTGAATGTTCGTGCGCATGAATAGTTGAAAAGGGCTTTTATCTAATGGTAGAACGAAGAATTTAAATATAGCAGCAAACGTTTCGACTCACAATCTCAAGTTCTTTTCAGTAAAATAATTAGATAAGCGTCATTTCAAATATTTAACACACTGAATAAAATTATTGAATGTACACACGAAAATCTAGTGACGGCTCGCAGTAGCATTCTTTTTACACATTCATTTATTTCAATTAAAAAATTTTTCAGTTAAAAAACATCCTGAGATTATCAATTTCTTATTTCGCTAACTTTTATTTGACCTCGTTCATCAAAACTCCCCAGTACTTTACTTCTCGAGCGTACTTTTTATGTATACTTATCACATTTCAACTCCTTGATTAACAATTTTCTCTGTGATCTACTTTCAGTTGGTATCAACACTGATGCTCTAGTAAAGGTACCTAGTGTACTGAGAGAGAGAGCGAGAGAGAGGCTAGTAGAGAGCAGGAGAGCAGTACAAATAGAGCAGGATGTGGCGCTCACGAGTCGTCGTCTTCCTACTAGCAATCACTTCCGTCATCTATGCCAAGGTGGCCGTGTTGCCGCACGATGTCTACCCCGGTTACGAGGTGACGCAATTCCGGCGCGATGCAAGTCGCGCCTCCAATTTCCGTCTTCTGGAGACCGGTTTCTCCAAGTACTTCACCGTGCTGGGCAACGGCCTGGTGATGACAACGTCGGACCTGACGCCGCTGGTGGATCATCCGGTGAACCTGATAGTCCTGGAGGAACTGGCCAACGGCACGCAGACCCACGACCTTCACCTGTACGTCATCAATCGCCGGAACATGCTGACCTTCTCGCATGATCGTCTGGGTGAGGGTGAAGTACCGGAGAACTCACCGGTTGGAACGCGGATAGACGGTTTTCCGGTTCTGCGGGCGCACGGCAGCTTTCCGGTTCACTATAAAATCCTGCCGAACGATAATGGAGAACGTCCCTTCGCCCTTCGAGAGAGCGAATCCAACAACACTGGTTTCAATCTCACCCTGAAGAGTCAGATGCAGGGCGTCAGGGTGGTCACCGCGAAACGTCTAGATCGCGAGATTCGCGGTGTCTACACCGTCGTGATACACGCGTCGGATGGTAATTTCCTCAGCACTTCGAAAATCAGTGGTATCGTTCACGTGCTCGATCAAAACGACAACAGTCCTATTTTCGAACGCGAGCTGTACATTTTCGAGATCAGACCGACCAACTTGGACACCATGCGCAAAGATAACGTGGCGCAGCCCGGTTGGAAGAGGTTCTCCACCGTGGGCAAAGTCACGGCCAAGGACGCCGATGGGGACAAGGTCGCGTACAAGTTGGTCACGCCTAGTAGTCTGCTGATCGTCGTACCGCAGACCGGTGAATTGCTGCTGGCCGGCGAGCCGGAAGTTAATCCAGACCAGGACAGCGCGTGCGAGTTGGTCGTTGAAGCGCATGACTTACGCATACCGAGTCGCAGTACAGAAAAACCGGCCAAGGTTATCGTGAGATTCCTTACCTCAGAACCGGACGACCCACCGGAAGTGCATCGTATACAGAAAAGAAGAGTCACTAGAGCGGTGCGACCGACGAAGAAAGTTGACTTCACAGAGGCGGACGGAAATATCGAGGGCAAGATCGCGTTTTATCTGGAGAAGGAAAACGAAAAGGAGACTTATAAGATAAGAGACGAGAACAAGTGGGTCACCGTGGGCGCCAATGGCTCTGTGATGGTCAAACAGAAGTGGGACTATGAAGAGCTGGGCCCAGAGAAGACTATCGACTTCTGGGTTACCATTACGAACACAGGTACAGGTACTATCACAAAGATTTTCACAATTTTTATCTATTAATATTACGATCATACTTGATGTCGATTTTTAGTGAAAAAAATGTTCTCGCATAACTTTTTAATTCATTTTATCGCTTTTATGTACAGAATCTACATTTTCTGGAAAATATTTATTTTGCATAATTTCACTTTTGATTGCACTTTTTTAGTATAATTTATGGTATTCGGATATATTTTTTGAAGGTTTTTATATTGTTTAATTAATTTTTGCTTCGATATTCTTCGCATGTGAAGAGCCGTGCGTGCGATATCCACCCGGTGTCCCGTGCCCATATTACGATGGTAAAATTTTATTTCGATAAGTATATTGCCTGAAATAGTCTCAACTGGCACATTTCACGGCTCGTTTCTCAAACACATTCATGCTTTTCTTTTAATTCATGCTCTATCTTTGGGACTCTGCTAAAGGGTGCGGTATCTTTGGTTTAGGTGATTTTGAACGTGGACAAGAAGATTAGCATCAAGTATACTTGACAGAGATACGCGACATTATAATACATTTATACGACAATAAATATTTCAGAATATGCTTTTTACGTTTGTTTTTCACTCGTTTCTAATATCCACCTTTTTTCCTCAAGTGTTAATTACAGAATAATATGTATATAATTGTAATATAAAAATAACTATACAGACATTTATGTATTTTTTATCTACACGTTATGAACCAGTATGATTGCAATTAATTATATGAATATTTGTTGTCGTATTTGTTTGCCGTGCATCTCGGAAAATATATTTCCCGCAAATATATTTCCAATATTAATTATAACTCTTTTCTTTTCCTGCATCATCGGCTTCCGAAGGATTTCAATGTAAGTAACAATTTCTATCTCGCCCACTTACATTACATACTAAAAAACAAATAAATCAAACACTATATTTCATAATGCTTTCATATTGCATTTTCATATCTCTCGAAAGATCTTTCTGTAGAAGCATATTCTTATTGCCCACACGCTTCGAGTAGTATTTTAGATATTGCAAAACGAATTACTGTTTATCAATCAGCGCTGCTACAAACGCTATTTGCATACGAAAAACTGGAAATGTATACAATGTATATTATCACAAAAAGCAGTACCGAAAGGGGAATGTTGTTTGAATTCTAATTGAATTTCTCTCATTTTGAAATATAAGATAACTATGTACCAGCAATATGAAAGAATACAGCATTATGCAATTAAATTTCTTCTCAACAATATATTTCCTTATAAAATCCAATTTAGTATCTCTCATGTAAAACACAATAAAAAAATAACATGTCATTTACTTTCATTGTACGGTTAACCCTTAAACACACCGATTTTGTAAAATACGGAAACACATTTGCGGGTCTGAGAGA
>QKQZ01081499.1:0-11638 GCA_003595255.1 Solenopsis fugax | reverse complement strand
TTTAATCAACATCCAGAATTGTTTGGCTCGTAATTTCAACCAGTTTTTTAAATTTACGTTTTTTAATATCAATACGAGCGTTTCTATTATCTATTACTGTTTTGATTATTAACATTTGTATCAATTACATGCAAATAAAATTCATATAAAAAATTAATTGAGAGTATTAACTTATGTATGTAAACAAGCTTGATAATTTTAGGAATTACTACGAATAGAACTGCCCCTTTAATGCTTTAAGTAGTTGCGTGGGATAGGTCAAACTAGCTTCAAACTTGGATACAGTTTCTTTGTACCATGTACACAATTGCGTATTTCACTTCTACTCTTGCTAATCTTAGTTTAGATATTTTTAGGATTTTTTTCGTATATGCTATGCTTACGTTACCTGTATATTACTGTAAAATGACTAATATTAAATTCGCAATTAAATGTTTATTAAACGTCGTACTCTCCAGTAATGTGTTGTTCTCAAATTCGCACGTTTTGCAGTTTGGCAACAAAAAACTAAAATTCTAAATTTATAATACAGCGAGAATCTATTTTACAAGTCGTGTTGCAAAGATAGAGATATACAGAGAGAAAAAAAAGAAAGAAAATAAGTAACAAGGGAGAGTTGCAGCTAAAGCCCGTGCCACCTGCAGAGTTTTCGTAACTTCCAGATCTGTTTGGACTATACCTTCATTGTTGCTAGGGTGTAGCAGAGGTTTGAGATCCCGATTGCAAAAATCCTCTTTGTTGCAGCACTCGATGACGAAGGTCGTGTTTCGCGAGTCGCTCGTCATGCAGAAGATGCGCGGTTCGGGCTGCGATGGCGGCAGGTGTTTAAGCACGCACCTTCAAGCCGATTTTGCACCAGTTTCAGAAAACGAGGTGAGGAGAACTCGGGATAGCGCGCACGACGCGTTCGCGTCGAGACACGAGATATCCAGGGGATTCATATCGTGCGATTTCAAGGCAAAAACTCAAATAGGGATCCGATCCCTTGGTAGCATGACAAAAAGGGATTAACAGCTTCTAAGGCTGCGTTCTCAGTCTGCCTCTATTTATCAATATCATCAATTATCTTCTTTTTATAATTTTTTAGTTATTTGATAAAATACAAACATGTTAAATGATCTATTAACGAGATAAATGTTCATAAATTGATTATTTATAAGTACTTTATATCGGGTTTTTGTTTTTAGGATTTTTATATTTTTATATTTTATAATCATTTTTCTATTATAATTTTTTAGATTTCTATATTTCTACATCTTTCTACAAATTTCTTAGTTAGTTTCTGAACATTTTTAGTATTTTAATTCAATTATATTGTTTTATCGTGCTACCGAAAGTACAGAGAATTTTTCCCAATGTTCGATCAAATTTACTTCTGCGAATCTGATACACTAATATCAAATTTGCAGAAGCTATATGGAATATCTGATTTTTGTTAATTTACCTATGTACGGTTTTTGGTTCAATTATAGTTATTATTCTACTTAAGAATCTTTTTATTTATTTTTTTCAGAAATTGCATTTGAATGGGATCAACTTGAATCTTATAACATGATATTAAAATAAAGTTTCATAGAATAAATTTAAGTCTAATTGAATAATTGTATATGTATATTTTACATAAATATACATTTATTGATTAGCCGATCGTAACGCGGTACGTGCACGCATTGGAAACGCATTCGTTGAGTTATTCCGCATCACAATCCACACGAATGCGGATACTATCGAGGAAACAGGGGATCACCGAGCAAACTCTAGCAAAACCGAAAGAGAAATACTCAAAAAAAAACCGGGAGAGGATGCGAGAGCGGGAGCTGGTAGTCGGGAGGAGCAAATCCGCAACACCGTGCAACTCAACACACTCTCGTGATACCTGACATGTGGGGGTAGCCAGTGGTAGCATATCTTCGTGATTCCTGAAATTCTGCGACTCCTGTCGGGATAGCATCGGGGCGTACAAACGGTGTATATAACGCGGAGATTCCGCGTCGACTCGCGATGCGAGTCTTTCTATCGATCGGGTTTGTTCTACTACAGTAACCCCGACGAACTCGAGAGAAGGACAATCTCGGTTCGTCGAGGAACGCGTCAGATCGCCGGAAACGATCTTCAAAGCAGGCACATCTCGCACATTCTAAACAAATCGAACTCTGCACAGCAAAGAAAATGTGGGTTAGGGGCAAACGATAGACACTACGATGCAATGTGTGTTAGTTGGAGTCTCTCAAACTTGACTATTCTACGAAAAAGCGCAGTATTCCACATACTTATAAGAATGTTGTTTTTTTTTTTTTACATTTTCTTATTTCATTTGGACTAATAACTGTAAAAGCATATGGTGCATGTAATAGATAATTGCTTCTATAGTTATTATATATACTGTACAATATATGATATTAAAGGAAATTTTTTAATTTCACTTATTTAATGTAAAAGTTATGTTAAATGTAATAAATAAATCGTAATATGATACGCGAAAAAAAAGATTACTTGCAGCAATGAGAATCTGTGTGTAATAACTAAATTCCAATTGTGAACAGTTAAAATCCTCAATACTGCAATTAACTGCAACTGGTCTTTCCTTTCTGTTCAAAATGGCCAATTATACATTTTTTAATATAATTTAATTTTATAAATTTTGAAATTTTGTCATATTAATTCGCCATTTTAAATTTGATGTTTTAGATTTGTGTTCAGCAATCTCAGAAATATGAAGTGTCATATTTTGTGAACATTTATCTTTTAGAATTAAATATACCCCTGTACGGGTCCATATAGATAAATTTCAGTATTAGATACAATCCTAAAACTGCCCTTATTTGATTTATTTTTTATCCTGTAGATGTAGTTTAAATCTTTCGTTTCAAACTCTACAGAAATTTGTAGCACATCACAATCCAAAGTTATTAATTATCGAAAAATTTCGATAATTAATAACTTTAATAGTAGATTTCTCAAAATCCTGATATGATAGAGACATTTCACGCTCAGATTCAATGTGTTTAGCAACCAAAAGTACATAAAAAATAATTTTCGAAATATCAAGGTAAATTTCGTGTTGTACAGTGTAATTAATCTGATATATAGATCTGAAGATCTAAGAATGTATAACATTTAAATGCCTTAAGTACCCATATCATTCGAAATAAATGCTATCAAGTTTTTTATGTAAGAATCTCTTTGTTTCTCATAAATTCTCATCTAATTTGGAAACATTTTTGAATAAAAGAATACAAATATTTATTTGTAAATTTCTTATTTATTGAGTAATTAAAACTATCGTTAGAAATTATATGTTTTTAACTAATCATCTAAATATTGAGAAAGAATTGTTCTTTATGTTTCTCTAATAGCCTAATTATTACCACAAGGACATCAAATTAAACGAAAATGTCCGTTTTGTAATGTTCAAAATAATTCCAGTTTCTTTAATGTTCCCGGATGTATATGTGTATCGTCGTCATGTGGAATTTCATTCGCAATATATGTAAATCGCACTTCGTCGCGACACACGCGTCAAGGTGAGCCACAATACGCGCCACGATTTGATCATCGTGAATCGCATGCGAACTGCCGGGCACGAAATATCTCAGACGGTCTCAGTCGTCATACATATCTTACTGACGCAAATACTCGCTGATTTGAGCTCGATCGCGTGGTAATTGATTCCACGAGACGAGCCTCCGCCGAATAGCATTAGTGTGTGCGCCAGTAACGCGAGGGTATAAAAAACAGAGTCAAAAGTTGCAGATATCATATTATCAGAAACGTTTTAACAAGAACAAGAATTAGAATTCATTTAGTATATCAAGAGGAAATAAATATCATCTTAAGCTTTTATGCATAAATTTAAAAAGAAAATTTATAACACAACTTTCAATATAAATAATAATCACTGTTGCGATAAAAATTATATTAAGTACAATATAATGATTTTTAAATAAAATTTGCATTGAAATATAAAACATAACTTTATAATTACTATTATTTAAAGAAAGAATTATGCATATTAAGATCGCTAGAAAAAGAAAATAAGTCGACGAACTTTTGCACGATTTATAAATGAAAACTAACACTAATACTTTTGCACGCTTTAATTTGAACATAAATCGCACAACAAATAAAAGATGTTAAAGAATACTTCACAGAAATGACACAAACGCATAAAAAGAAACAAAAGAACACCCGATTATTTTAAAAAATGCAGTTAATAATTTTGTTAAACAAAATTTTCTCATTATTACACATTTATTTTCACAAATAACTTCGCAAAAATTTATGTGTACATATGTGTTTGGCTAATCAATATAAACGCGCGTATATAAAAACAAATGTATTTAATTATAATTTTATTTTTCTGAAAATAACGGTGTTAATATAAACATGAAACCACACAAAAATTAGGCGGCCATTTAGCATTAAATATGCGACGATAATATAAACTGATGAAGATTTACATCGCGTTGTTATTTCTACAAAAAACAAGATTATAAACGTAAGGGCACATTTCCCATTTGTAAAAAAATCTCATCACCTAGAATATAATTATGTAATTCGTCCTATTAAGCACGCTACTTCTCCTGTCATTTATTTTTGTTATTTTAAAAATCATGCTGTTCACTCGATTTTCATGGGGTTAATTTGTGACGTTACATCATAAAAGTTACATTATTTACACACGTATACAGATAATAAAAATCCTCATCGGTCGCGAACCCTTGAAAGAATACCTGAAGATAATTCAGACGAGTTGGGAGATAATAAAACTGGGTATAAATTCAGGTTGCAGAGGTCTTTATCGCAGCAGATCCGCGAAAGATAGGTGCTCGGCTTGCTGTTGCAGAAACGGGGTGCTTCCGGCGGCAGCCAGTTGCTTCGATCGAGGCACCTTTTACAACATCACAATCCTTCGTTTAATCCGAAAAGCTTGTGCATCGGTTGATCGCATAAGCCATAATTCCGAAACTTTACAGACATCTTATTTTATAAATAATATGATATGTGTGATATACATATTGCGCCGATTAATTTATGCATGGTTGGAATTTTAAAAGCATCAAATAATTCTCTGTCTCTCCGTGAATACTTTATAATATAATATAAATATTAAAATGTAAATGTCTAAGTTTGCTAGTTCTACTCTATTTTCCTTTTTCTCGAATCCACGATTTATATTCATTTATAATATTGAATATATGAATATCTCTATAGTTCTTTCACACTATAATGGGAATTTCTTATGACGTGCGTATATATTCATTTTACACATCATATATGAAAAAGAGTTTAGTAATAATAATCAAGCTTTAACGAAATAATTTTAATTAAATTATTAATATAACCAAACATTTAGTAATTATATTAATAGTAACCAAACGTTTATTAAATATTTCTAAATATTTGATTACATTAACTGAATATTTAATTGAAACTATAAAATATAATTCTATGTATAGTATTACAAACATTGTGTAATAAATAATAATTATATAAATTGGCTAATATTTTTCGCGCTTGTTTTAACCTATCTAGAAAATACATAGAAACAAGGAAAAATATCCGCGATTCCCTATTCGAATCTAATTTACTTTTGTTGGATCGACATACTCTAAAATTTTAACACATATGACGCGAATTCGCGCTTGCGACGCGACACGTCAATATATTTTGCATTCATGCGATCGCATATAAAATTGCCTCGTGCTGCTTTCACGCTACGGCCGGATCAAGTAATCTCGGTCGCGCTATTTTCAATGCGATCTCCGGCCGAATTATCCGAATTATCCGTCTGGCGCATTAAGCATTTAGGAGCCGTCCGCACGTCTGCGACCTCAGATCGTCGCATTGGTCGGACTGTCTCGGTCGATCTTGTTTGATTTTAAGAGTGCATCGTTCTCAAATCGAGATATCTTATTATCATTACACCGGCGATTATTAAGAGATTAATCAATAAATTAGACCGCGTCTCCCCAAAATTCCTTCAGAATGTGTAACGCGTTCATCAAATTAAAAAGAGTAGACACAATTGATAGAGGAGACACAGAATATTTCGAGACTATATATCATGATTAATATTCATTTATTCGTAATATTTATTTATTAAATTAAAAAATAAAAATATAAACTATGACATTATAAAAACAAATGTAACGCAATGATGTGGGTAACGGCTTCTATTTAAAATTATAGAGTCAAAGATATCAAAAACTATTAACATACATGAGTTACTTTAGTTATTATTAAACTATATATTTCTCAAAATAGAATAAATAATTATTTTGATAACAATTTTATTTTTTATAGAATTATGAAATAGTTACTGCAATAAAGGAATTAAATTTTACATCAAATTCTTAGATAAAATATAAATTGTTTTTCTAGATCTGTCTAGAACTATCTAGATCTAACTGTTTTTATTAAATAGTGTGTATATACGGAATAATTTACATTTTATATAAGAATTTGATATAACAAGTCTAGCTCTATGATTAACTTTTTTGTCGAAGAGTATATAATCTCATAAGAAACATAATTTATATAAATTTTATTATTTATATAAAATCTTATGCCTTATTGATAGAATACTTCAAAAAGTAAATAGAAGATAAAATGGTATCTAAAATCAAGAAAATATTCATTTTTATCATGACTGGAATAGACTGGAATAAAACAGACTACATCATATTGTGATTTTTTTAAACTAGACAATTTTAAATAACATACTATAATCGAGTTGAAGTAGAGTATAATTTTTATGGAAATAATAAAAATTATAAAATTATACGTGTTCAGCTTTGAAATATCTTGTTGGAAGTATACTGCAAAACTTTATAATCACACGATATTAATTATATCGTCAAGCACTAGATTTTCGTCCTTCGACATAATTTCCCGCCGAGTATCGTCCATGATAAAGAAAATGTCGATCTTTACAGAGTCAAAGGTCGAGTTTGTGGTATACTTCGCAGACACGTATTGCGATATCTTTTAAACTTTTGACCTCTTCGATCATGGCGAATGTTCACAAGCTTTTCCAAAGCTATTGTAAATTTAGATAGAAGCATTTATGCATTATTTGCATATAAAGATACCAATCAAAATAACAATTTAAAAATAAAATTTAATGTCAGGCGCTAATGCGAATAAAATTTGTAAAGCTGTAGATTTAGTTTTGCACAATATTGGTAGAATTATACCTTCTGATACATTAAGGTAACTCCGGTATTTACGCCGCGCGTAAGGATTTATGCCACAAACGTTACAAAAAATAGAAGGAATAATGATCGTTTTCTCGCAACCACTCTGTTATGTCTTTATGTTATATTAGTATTGTGTTATAATTTTTTACTGTTAACATTAACGAAACCATCGTGAATTAAATCAATTTGTCAATGTTCTAAGAAACGCAACGTTTACAATCTACGTAAAATGATTACTCTCTTTTTCTCTGTTGGGAGTGTAAAAAATTATTTCGTGATACCTAAGATGAATAGTAAAGAATAAAGCATGTTAAAATACAAGTGCTTAGCCCTTGTATTCTTTGTTTCACTTAATTGTCCCTCATGAGTGGCCATATATCCCACCCTTTTCGGTATATGACAAAAATGCAAGGCTTCTTTTTAAATAGAAAAAAAACAAATATTTCGTATTGGATTTTGAATAAATATCCGCTTGTATTGTGGCCATTTTCTCTTTCGTATTTTGCTTTGCAACAAATATTTCGCTTTTATAATTTTTTATAGTATTAGACAATATATAGCTCTTTTTTATATAATGTATTTATCTTAAACATAATAATTAATTAATTAAGTTTAATAAATTAAGTGTTCGATAGGCATATATACCGGAGTTATCCCATACACAATTTTTTATAAAATTTTAATAAATTCCCGATTAAATATAATGGACGTATTATTAAAAGACAAATTAAAAAATGTAAATATAACGATAAAATATAATGAACATTCAGAGTATAATTTAGTAAATATTATAATTCGGTATAATATTACAACAACCAATTTTCGTATAATTATTCAAAATAAAATATATTAAATAAAAGAAATGTATGCTTCTACACTTCCACCAATGTAGAGTTGTATTATTCTTATTTCTCTTTTTTATCATTCACCTACAAATATTTGTTTCAGAATACAATTAAATAAAATATTTAAATGAGATGAAAAAGTTTTATTCTCTGAACATTTCATGAATGATATAACGTTTTAAATCCCATATATGTATATACTATTGGATTTATATAAATCGCAGGGAATAATTTTTATAATTAAATTATATAATTTGATCCTGAGTGATTATTCAAAATATCAATGAAAAGATCCTTATCTTAAGCTTCTTAAAAAGCGCATTAAATCATTGTACATTGATGCATCTTATTAATGCACTTCATATTCATCACAATAAATATTAGTTCGTCCATAGCATTTTAGTCGATTTATTATTTGGAACAACTGTTGAAAATGCATCGTATAATTTGGTTCTCAGACTCTAGTTCGCACTATGATGTATTTCAAAAATAGTAGCCCCTTCGACAGTGTCATCTCATCTGTTTAGATTGAATTGAAATTTGTGTATGGCTACCCCCACGCTTGCGCGTAAGAAACTTCCTCGACGTATTCGAAATCGATACCGCGGAAGAAGGGAAGGTAACATCGAATTTCGCCCCGAGTTTGCCCTGCGATCGATCGCGACCAGAATTTCCATAGCGGTCGAACTTGAAGTCTTACCACGCATCGTAACGTTCGGCAGCGTTACCAACGCGACGACTAGCCGACAACAATAATTCATTTCCGCCGAAAAGGGTGCTAATCATGGTCCGGGCGAGAGCGCGGGCTGGAAAACTGACTAAATTCATTCGTGGAAACCACGGGGGCATCGATCGTAATGTGAAGCGAAACCGCCAAAGGCCGTCGTTCGATAGGAATGCTACGCGGCATTTCTCGCAAATGATCAGTGACCTGAACCGTTAAATGCATAAACCTCATACATGATAAACATTACGTAAGGAAACTCTAATAAATACGCTATCTAGTGTTTAGCCAATGATCTAATCAAACAGAAGAAGATATCGTTTATGGATCGTTAAACTCTCCAAAACTTATAAAAATAACACTAAACTACAAATTAAATTCTAATAAAAATATGATGAAAATATAATAAAGTTCACAAATATATAAAAATAAAAATTAAAGATTTCTATCATTTTTATTCATGTATTCAAGTTTTTCTAAAATACATATTTTCTAAGTACTCATATTATATATAATAAATCTAAAAGAAACAAATACGTTTATAATATTCTTAAAAAAATAAAAATATATTTTTAATGTGAAAAACTTAAGAATGTCAAAGTCTATGAATACAAAAATATGATTTAATTAGAAAATAATATTGTTTAGACTAAGTACCAAGAAAAAATATATAAATGTTTAAAATTAATTTTTGCGCGTTAATCAATTAAGAATTGCAAATTAAAAATAAAATAAAAATAAAGAAGAACAACTTAATGAGAAAATCTTTTGAAACAATCAATTCTACTTAACTATACGATTTTGCAAGTTTCGTGTTTGATTATATGCAGTTTTGCAATGTATTATGAACTGTCTATTCATATGAATATTACAGATAACACTAAGATGAAAACAAACCGGATCTTGTTTTGTTGAGAGAGTTTAGAAAATCTGCACTAACATTAATGTTATTGATCTCACTAACAAACATCGCCCAGACGCCATAATGACTATCCGATTCATTATGAATGTCAATATGCCCGTGTCAAACCTCCTTTCGAAACGAACTAATTTTGCGCTTCTAATGAATCGTACGTAATAAATCATTTTGTTAATATTCGATAATCTGACCTATACCTTACAATTGATCCAATATACTGCAAATTAACAAATTAAATAATGCAGCTTAGTAGTGGGAAAAGTGAATATAATTTATGGAAGGACGGAAGAGCTTGCCGGTTTTGATCAAATGCTATTCGATTGATAGCAAAGCTACCGGCGACTAATGAGTCAATAAAAGGGAATTTCAAGTGTAAATCGCATATACTCATCAATAAAATCCACGTGCAAATACATTACCTCCGAGCATACGTAATGACGTTGTTTTTCAGGCTCGTACTAGCGAAACAATAGCCATCGGTTTCGCAGGTGTAATTCGTTTCCGGGCATATATCGCAATAGCACTTTAGTAGTCCTGAAAACAAAACAAAATTATTTAAAATAAAATTATTAAAATAAAATCATTTAAGTTGTCATAGAAATATTCAGAAAGTTTTTAATTTTTCTATTTTCTATATGAAAATCTAAAAGTGTAATCTTTTACCAAATTTTGATTGAACATTATACCTTGTTACAATTTCCACATGTGTATTAAAATTTAGTAGACTAAATGTTAGTCTACTATAGTATGCCAATATTAATAGTAGATTTATCAGAATATTATGGATAATTATTTTTTACTTCTTACAACTTTATGAAATTATAACTTTAAGTATAATTTACTTTAAATTAGGTATTGCCAAGCTATCGATTTCTTTTATACATATTTTTATACATTATTATTACGATATAATTCCTTATATTCATATTTGATTTATAATAATACAACCACATCAAAATTATTAATATAATTATAAATGTAGATGTGTGTGGATTAATGTTTTCCTATCTTTCTTATGTAGACTTTTGTGACTAAGTATATGGATTATTTGATGATATCGAATTCTAGAGGCGAAATAAATTTCGTAAAAGAGTGCTTGCGTGGTTCGGTATGGAATGGAAGAAATATGGGAAGGAAGATATTATCGTGAAACGCTATACGGCACTTACCACAATTGAGGGGCAGTTTATTTTACGATAATATAACATCGCGTCGTGAGTTTCGCAAATATTGACACAATTTTCAGGATACATTGAATACTTATCAATTCCAATTACTGTTTGATAAATTTAGTTATTACAAGCAATGTTATTTTTTGAAATTCAAGTCATCAAGTCATCACTTAAAAAATTAAAAATCCAAAAAGCTAAATACTGATATTAATCTTATATATTCAATTTGAATGTTTCGCCATGTTTAATTCTTTAAAAAAAATGTATGTATTAAAAATTTGGAATTTATTAATCTATATACTCTTTATGACACAAAGTTTCAAAAATTAAACTGCAAAAAAAGCTGAAAGGTTTAAAGAAGAATATAGAATAAAGAAATTCGGTATAAGTCTGAGCAGCAGGACTACATTGATCGATAGGCTTGCTTGTCAATTCTTTATGTGCTTTCTGCTTGCCAAAATGACGAGAAGAAAACAGACAGCGCGTAAAAAAAGTAGCGAGCTCAAGAAGACTTTGGAGCTTGAATGATTACACTCAAGTATTGCTACTTTTATAAAAGCTAATGCAGACCTGCGATGAGTGCATTAAATCTTTAGCAGTGTGTCTTGATATAAGTTCTATTTCGTTTGTAAACAAAAAATTTTAAACCAAAATTGCTTTATTCGATGTCTGAATGAACCAAGAATGATCCTTTGTATGATAATAATGCAAAATAAGTTTATGTATAATATAGATACTTATTCACGTATATTTCTACATATATTCGTAATATATGG
>QKQZ01081498.1:0-11584 GCA_003595255.1 Solenopsis fugax | reverse complement strand
CCTCAGGTCATAAAATTTTCTTATAAAAGTATCGATGCGTAACATGTGAATATTTTTTAAACATATTGTATCTTCTTATGTTAATTCATAAATTATTGCTAGTAATTAAATAAACACAAAAGAGATATATATGTTTGTTCAAACGACATGAGTGTTGAGTTCAATTCTCATTTCCGACAATAATCTAATTATAAGTATATCCATGATCAAAGCCACTTAGTCATTGTGCTACAATTTGATTATTTACAGCTATCTTTACATAGAAATCTTTTGGATCAATACAAAAACTGAATTCTAGAACAATAATATCACAAATGTCGAAAGAAAATACATATCCGAATAAAAATCTTTCAGGACCGGAGTAAAAACTGTTTTTTTTACTGAAAGTTTTTAGTTTTTTCCGGTTATTTTTATATCTAACTGCATTGCGCCTATATGCGTGTCACTGATTAGTGCGGCGTTGCTACAGTTTTCTCAGATCACATAAAGATGATTGTTGAGAGAAAAAAAAATTAGTAAAAGAAATAAACACAATCTATGTTACATCAATACAATCTTGTAAAAGTAAAGGGATGAGATATTGGTTTGTCAATCTATGACAGCAAATCAGTAAAGTTTAGCAACAGTACGAGTCGTATATTTGCTCTCGCCAAGAGCACCGCGCTCAGATATGTCACATGCTAACATTTTTAAAGTCTTTAACAAAAATTATATTAAACAAAATTTCAAAATAACCGTACAAATATAATTTAGATCTAGATTACTTGTACGGTTATTTTTTTAATTTTGTTTAGTACAACTTTGAAGGTTGTGAGTGAAAAGTCAGAAAGTTTAACAATATATTTTACGAGTAAAAGCAAATAAAAGAGTTATAATCAAGGAACACAAAGCTTAGCCAGATGTACTTGCTAAAGTCTTGTTTAATAATGACAAATTATCATTTAATATTAATACAAAAACTTATTTCAAACGAAACAAACATTTCGACTTTCATATCTTCTTCAGTATCCTATCTATAGTCAAAATTTATAACATTGTCTCATCAGAGTGAAAATTTAATTAGATTAAATTAATAAATATTTATTCTATTTTCATGTTTATCATATTATTTTACAATATATTTATTAGAATTTTTATCATACTACATGTAAAAAATTATTTCAATTTAGAAATTCAAACATGGAATAATTGAACCAAGGATATATCTCAATAGAAGGGAAAAATTCAGTATTCACCCATTACAAAGTAGACTTTCACATCGAATACACAGGATGACAACACACTCGCAAATAGTATCTCACAATTTACAGTCTCAGTAAATCGAGAAGTTTTCAATAATTTCATTTCCTGCTTTTGCAGTATCATCTTCCTAGTGTATTTGATGTGACAGTCTAATTTGCAATGGAATGAATACCGAATTTTCCAATCGTTATATTGAGATATCCTTGATTTGATTGTTCCATGATATTCAAAGCCTGCTCTTAAAACACAGTAAATCATATCTCTCTCTCCAATCCTTAGCTCTTGTCAGAGCGTAGTGACCCTTCAACGTATTTCTATGTGGTGTGCGCTTTTTACAATTTACACAGATATACGGAACCTACAGTTTGAACGCCAGCTCCGGCGAATTTAGAGAGGTTCTCATGGCAAGATACTCTCGGTGGATTGCCATTCCGAGAGAAAGTGATCGAATAAAAATCAGATGTTTCTGATCAGTCGGATTTGAACTCGGGTCTTTGGCACGGAGAGCAGAACTGCACAACTCTGCGCCACGATCACTTTGTGTCACATCTCTTACAAAAATATACATTCAATTAAACAATGAAGGTCCGAAATGACACACAAGTTGAGTGTTAACCGTCAAGTTGGAAGTTTATTTGGGAGTTAATGCTCAATTTGAGTATTATTTCGGACTGCCAACGCCTAGTTAAATATATTTTTTATTGTTTTTCTACATAATTAAAAATATGAACTGAGTGTTCGCCTCATACGAGAACAACGTTAATGATAGACTTGATATAGTATTATTATATCTATTACGCGCTATTTATTTTTTGTAATATACTGTTAATGCATGATTACTTATCGTATTTATAAGGCTTAGGTCTCAAACGTGGCGCACGAGCATTTACATCGGTCAGACTCACCCGAATTAAACGAAGTGAAATATAGACCCCGCGCGGTAGTCCGCAACAGCGGGAAGAAGGCGAAGAGGAATATAAATTTGGAAATAAATTTGGATATAAAGCAATGTGCCACGCAAGCAAATAAAAATATCGGTCTGCCGAGTGCCGGGCATTCCGACCGCCAGATAATTTATCAGTGGCCCGCCCCGGCAGCAGCGATTTCGTTTTCTTTACGTGTGCAGCGGGGCGAAATTCTCGTCCGTAATAAATGCAGAATTGAAACACTTCGCACAGTGCGTTGTTGTTTAGATACATGTCTCGTTTTCCCGTACGCGCATCGATCAAGCATAAGGCCGACGAGGGCGCGGCGCGGCGCGGCGCGGCGTGACGGAATCGGTTTTCGCACAGCGACGATATGAATTTCCGTTCTGCGTTGCGCGATAAATTTTCTTACCAATCCGGCATCTCGAAACTGTCGAAGTCGCTAAATTGATTCACGCGATTTGAAGTTGGACAGCTCGCGGGGGAGGGGAAAAAAGAAAAGGAAACTTACATACATACGTTACATACGTCGCGATTAAGGACGAAGTACGCAATTGTAGCTGACGCGTGCGACTAATCTCGCGAATGGATTGACGACGATGAGGTTTAATCGGGGGACAGTTCGTATCTTTTGCCTCTTATCATTTTTCGTGCATCACAGCGATGCGAGAAGAAGGAAGATGTCAAGGAACGATCGCGAAGATAGAAGTTATTGCCACATTTGTCCCGATCACACCATGTGCTTATTCCCTGTAAATATTTATTAAAATTGCTCGGGTAATATAGCATGTGCATACGTAAACTGTATTCGATCCACAGAGAATAGCAACTTCGTAAGTTCAGTACTCAATCATGATAAAATATAACGCACGTCCGAGACTTTCGAAATTCAATATGTCTAACCTAATTTTTTTTATTATTACGAGACATTCGCTATTTTATATATATGCGAAATTGAATGCTGTTCTTTCGTAACAAAAAAAAAAAACGTAAGGGAAAGTTGTCGCAAATACGTATGACCTAAGTTATTTTTTATTATATTTCCCACTTGCACTGATTTGTACGCAAATAAATGTTGGAAATTGAGTTGGAGTTTGGATGTTTTAGGTTACCTATTACTGCAATGTTTAACCTTTTACCAATAACAAATTAATTTATTATAAGCCTTTCTGTAACATGCTGCAAAATATATGAATTAAGCAACTGGTAGTCTAAATCGTACCTGTGAGTCTCTTAAATTGTAGAAATCGCCTTTGAAAGTATCGAATTTATTTAAAAATAATGAATTTATATAAAATAAAATGGAAGGAATCATTAACTTATTTTATAAATAAATTTATCGGAAAAGAATCAAATATTTAATAACTAATAAATAATAATAGAAAAATAAGGATACCAAAATAAAACTAACTCAAATTTATTTTTGCAATTAACGCGTTTTAATTCATATTAATTATTAGTTTTACTGTTACGTATTAGTTTTACATTAATATCATTTATTGTGATAAAATTTGTGGTACGATTTAGGAAATTTGATAGATTTTATAAAAATATCAATTTAATCTGTAATAATTGCAAATATGTACATACAATAAATGTTAAATATTCTGCAATAAATCTTCTTTCATAAAAAAAATGAAAATTTTATATAAAACTGCATTATTATTGCATTCATCAGCTAAATTGATTGAAAAATTAACATCGGTTGTACCTGATTTTTTAAATTGTTGTTAATATGTAAAAGACAAAACGTAACCTGTTAAATTTTTGCCTATATTTTACTCATTTCTCATTTCATATTTTTGTCACTAATTGTTGCTTATATTAATTAAAAACATGAAATATTGATGACGTATTTAGGCGACTGATACGCATTCAGCAATTTTCCCTTACGCATCTTCAATTTATAATTCGTTATTCATTTCTGTAGTCGGATTGCGAGAGTGCAGATTGTATTGATGCGGAGAACAACGAACTTAACGAAGAGGATGTCGAGACCGTGCTCGAGAGTCACAATCTTTATCGCATCGTGATTGCGAGCGGCAACGAGAGCCGCGGAAATCCCGGCCCTCAGCCCGCCGCAAGGGCCATGATGGAATTGGTAGAAAAATCGACGGAACACGCGCGGCGCTCGCGATATTTAATCATTTATCCCGGGGGGTGGTGGACGGCGTCTGAAGCGTCATTTGTTTCGACAGATCTGGGACGACGAACTCGCCGTTATAGCGCGTCGATGGGCGTTGCAGTGCAAGCTCTTCGAGAAGGATCAGTGCCGAGACGTTGGCAAGTAACTCCGACGGATATATCTCATTTTTCATCCCCCCCCTCGTCGCGCCGTTATTTTTCAATATCCAATAACCTGTGCAGACGCGAAATTGTTCTACCGATACAACCACCGAAACATGCAGCGTGCATGCAGCGTTAGGTACACAAGAGACTGTATTTATTCTCGATCATCTAATTCTTTAATCGAGAGCTTTCGAATTTCGATTTAGAGTTTATTCGGAGCTCATAGATTTCGGTGATAAAAATACGCGTGAACAATCCTTGTATCCATAAAAATAGGAACGTGACAATAATTGGCGACAATATCGTTGAAATGTTGAATATGAAACTTCTCGAAGTTACGGCGGTTTCAATATCTGCGAAGTTGGATAAACGAGCCAAAAGTTTTATTGTTAATAAGACAGAACTGTGAGCAATCTCGTTTCATTCAGTCAGATCATTGTTTTCGAGACGAACGCGATCGAGTACGAGATCGAGGTGCATCTTATTGAAACGAGTTGCTTGTTGCAGAACGATTTGGCGTGTGGCAGAATGTAAATGCGCTCATGGACAACATGGAAAATAGCACGAGTAGGGAAAGAATTCACCTTCATATTACATCGTGGTACGACGAGGTGGAAGAGTTCGACAATGCGGAAGTCGGGTAAAACTCGAAAGTGGGCGAGCATTGTAAATACAGGATGTCCCATATCCAGCGAGACACCTTTTATTTATGTATCGTGGATCGTTTGACCAATTTTTCTTTAGCGAGCACCGATGGAAGATCATTTATTATTCATCGCAAGTTCTCAATTTTCAATAATAAATATCTTTTTCACTTATTGACTTCTAACAAGTTTTGAATTAAAGTTTTATTTAAAGTAAAATTTATTTAAAATCAAATTGTTTTTAAATTGAAGAACATTTCCAATTACTTAGACATTTCATAGTCTTTGAAAAATCTGTTGTTGTCAATCATTTGTAAGTTAAAAATTAATAATCTCAAGATGTTATAAAAAAAAAATTGATTCTGTTAGTCAAAGACCCGATAAGGGGGAAATAACTGATATCTATGGGACATACTGTATATACACAAATCGCGCGTGTCAGGAATCGTCGGACACACGCACGTTCTACTTATGTGCATCTAGGTCGATAGTAACACGTGCACGAATCGCGATGCTGTCGAGAGAAAGGTACAATAGCTCGAACCGAGTTGATCGGAACGACTCCTTTGTGTCGAGAGACTCCACCATCCCTCTGTGAATGGCCGATGTTCGACCCAGCGCAGCGTGTAGACACAGCTAACTCGGTCCCCCGAATTTTGGGGAAAGGCTTGCAGCCACCGCTCCGTTCTTCGTTTCCCTTCCTCTCCCTCCCGCCTTTCCGCGGATCCTCTATTTCATCCCACATATCCACCCTCGTTTCTGCTCTCGTTGGCGATCGCGATAGTCTCATGGGAACCAGTGCTGGTTTTAGAAACCTCGGTACCCTGAACGGACACTTCCACGCTCACCCTTCACCGCATTCCTCCGTGAATCGAATAAAAATTCGCAAAAAAATAAGCTAAAAAAGTTTCGAATTTATATATATCTGTAACTTTTATTTTCTTTTAATATAAAAATCTCTTGAATATATAATAAAATTTATAAAACTTTTATTTGTAACGTTTCAATATATTATAGTAAAGTGAATATAAAAATCAATAGCAAAGTGAATATAAAATTTATAATATAATGAGCATCAGATTATAAAATATTAAAGACATTTTATGTCTTTATATTTATTTTTTTTATATTTATAAAAGAAAACAATATGTTAGTTTGCAATTTAATTTACAAGTTTGAAAAGAAAATAATTTTCTTAAAAGACGATTAAGTTAGTGCTGATGCATTTTCTTGTGGCACCTACTTTTCTTGGCGTACTGAGCAACAGTTCGTTTCGATCACCCTTTAAAGCTATAGTACCGTGAGAGATTTACAGGCGCTGGAGGAAGAGGAAGTGAGGGATGAAGCGACTTGACCGTCAGAGAAAATGACCGAAGACCGTTGTATGGAACAGAGGGTGAAAATAGAGGAATAGCGGATAGTGTTCTTCTGTCGCCGGGAACAATCAAAATCGCGTATTCTCTCGGTAAATTGGAAATCGAGAGTGCTATTGTACCGATCCAAATTACTCGACAGTACGGTATACACGAATCCCCCAGCAGCTATGAACGAGCCTTCGTTGTTTTTTTATTATTTCAGTCTGATAGAAAAAAAAGGTTTCAATTTTCTACAGGATACATGAAAATGTGATAGAATCAGACTCTGAACTTTAACTTTGCAAAGTGTGCTCGAAAGAGGGCCGTACAAAAATGATTTACTTCTATATCTTTTTTATATCTACAGTTTTTTAAAGGGTTTTAGGTTTAATTTTATCCGAATACCCCTAGTAGAAATTTCATGCATTTTTGGAATAGTTAATAGACAATTATTACTTCCGTCTAGTAACTGAAAAGTAAAATTACTGAGAATCTCAATTAAGATGTAACGTTTTGCCTGCAGTTACTGGAAATAAAAGATGCACAAAATCTGAATTCATTTACTGAACAAAAACAGAACAATAAATGGGCTGTTCAATTGGTTAACAAGCAAGTCTGAAAACTTATCTATTAATACTAGTCAATAACAGGTGTCTACGTATATTTTTATCAAGAAAATTATTAAATCACTGAAAAAAATTCTATCATGTTCTTGTCTATTTCCTACGTAATATTGTTACAACTAATAAGAATACTATAAATAGGTTTTACTATAGTAATACCTATTTATTAATACCAGACAAAAACATTTCTACCAGCGACGTTTACTAACAATAAGTGACAATAGAATTGGCAACAGAAAATAAGTATAAAAATATCGCGTATTCTTCAGTATTAAAAATAAAAAAGTTAGCTTTAATTCAGATACAATTTTATGGTATTTTTTTTAGCAATATGCATTTTATCAAACATGCTTCGGGCCACACGAGATTTTAATTATTTTCACCTTTCCTTGTAAAACTCAATTAACAATTTCCAATTTTCAAAAGATAAATCTGTAAGATCCGCGTTAATGTCTCGAATCTTATGAGAGCATCTCAAATTATGAAGAGATACCGTGTCGTAATTGGAATTCAAGTTGTGCGCGTCAATCGAGAGGACTCGAGGCCCGGAGGCTGGCTGCCGGCCGTCCACCTTCATTTAGTTGAGATAATCGTACCTTTCAGACTGGTGAACTATTCTAGCGCGGCGTGGCAACTCTCCTCTTACATTCCCCTCGCATCAGCGACGTTCATTTACGTTGGTTGCGGCCGCGCGATTTACACGCTCGACTTGAACAAGACCGCGGCGACGCTCGGCGGGTTTGGGAATCGGGTCGAAGTACTCGTGTGTAATTACGGACCCGTCGATCGCACCGCACCCCGACAGCTCTACAAGCTCGGCCAACCGGGCCTGTGCCCGCCCGGGACCCTCCCCAGCGACCGCTACCAGTCCCTCTGCAGTAAGTATAAGCTATCTTACGAGAACTTAGAGCTTAGGCTACGTCTTTTAATAAAAGGTAAATAGATTTCGGCAAAAGTAAGAATAAAAAGGTTATGCTTCAGAAATTATGATGAAAAATACGTGTCATCATTTGTGCTCTCCTATAACTGTTTGGTGATTTTTTTAATAATATAAACTCTAGTGACTTAATTAAGGCTCTGAAAACTAAAGTCAAAGAATTAAAAATAAGAGCCAACATAGGACGGTAGATCATCTTGCTGATATATGTCTATTCTTGACACATTTGACGATTTACTCGATGTGTCTAATTGTACAATATATGTTTCATTCAATTGACGAAGTACCACTTTTCATTCATCGCGACAAACTTGTTAACTTGTAATCATTGAAAGCCTATTGTAATGCATATTTATTCGAAACGTCTATTATTTATTTAGACGATTTATTTAGATTAATAAAATTATATGTACACGCGACTATATCCTGCCCTGTTGACTCTTATTAGCATTTTTAATTCTTTGATTTTTAAATAATGTTTTAAGTCAAATAACAACAGCATGGAGAGAATTTTCTTTTAAAATTTATTTTCAAAATCACATATTGTCGTGAGACAATAAGAATCTTCGAAGAAGTTTTACTATACTTTTAATCAAACTTAACCAAACTATTTTATATATTATTATAGAATAGTTCAATTAAATTTTATTAAAATTATAGTAAAATTCTTCGAAACCAATATTGGCTCACAACTACTATGATTTTGAGAATAGATTCTAAGAGAAAATTCTCTCCGTGTAGCGATTACGTGATGCAGCGTTTGTGCATTCAAATAAATATATTCAAATGCAATACTAGTGAGAAATGCGCGATATCTCTATCTTGTAAGATTTAACATTAATAAAGCTTAATAATCTTTACGCGTTAATGTGTGAATAATAGTCGGTCTGTTTGCAAATCTTAAATCTTTCGCTCTTGGCGCGAGGTTCAGCACCATTGTCGTCACATTGTCCGCCCATGCACGTTCGTTACTACTTATTTAGCGATTGGATGCTTAAACGAGTCGGTTATCCGTTCATTCGCCGCTTCATCGATCGTCACGGGACACGCGACCACTCGGGGTTAATCCTTAAGCACGAAAGCTCGTTTATCTTTATCGGTGTTTCTGAGTCTCAGATGCCGGGGGCACTTTTGTGTAAGAAGATTATCTTTGTCGGCAAAAGTGGGAAATCTTTCCCTCACCGTTAATACTTGCTGACCGTCTTTCGATGCGTATTTTTCTAGTTATCTTTTTATATATTTTTTATGCATTATTGAATAAGCACATAACAATGTAACGTTAAGAAAAAAAGCTTACTGAAAGAGACGAAAGTAATATTCAATAAATATGTATCTATCAGAAATTCTGAGAAACAGGAAATTTTTTGTTATTATATTTTTCCCCCCAAAAATATTCCGCGCTTTTTGTATTAAGGTGAAAATTTTAAGTGCCTTCACGTATCATTTTACTTCGAAACTTGTCGATATACATATACGTACAAAAACGTCTGCATTGCAGTTCACACGATTAAGACGGAGGGAACAAAGTTGTTATCTTTCATTATCGCGTATACCTTCTCTCGCGTTGATCATATTAGTCAACCGGACGAAACCAGGTTAAGGTCCGTCAATGCGGATCAACGTTTTCGTGCTCATTTCCGGCTGACATGCTCAGAATGACGAAACTGCAATTAATGCTGAGTAATGTTGCTTTATTAAAATGAAAAAAAAGCGATAGCAACTTTTTTTGAACGATCAGCATCGCTCTTGTCATACGATGTATAGCGATTATTCATCCCTTTCTGAACACCAAGAACCTGACGTAAGAATGATGGATGGACTAATATTACCGAAAAGGACATATCGGCCGTTCCCCGATAATCATTTAGACGTTCTCATTCTTCCCACGTAACATGCTTCCGAAAAATGATCCCGTAAATAAATTTATAGATGTCTCAGGATGTCTAGGAGTATTGTACTTGTAAACGAAAATATATTGGAAGCCAAACTAAAGAGAATTATTCTAATATAAAAACGTATTTATTTTTTATTTCATTTACGATAGAAATACATTGAGAAAAAAACTCGAAATATTAACAAATGTTATTTGTGATCTTTTCGTCGACATTTATTTTCATTATAAAAAAATTTGATTATGATGAATTATGCTGTGAAACATATATCTCATTTTCTTTTATTAATTGGTTTATTTGCTAGGAATTTCGTCGTATTTAAATAATGATTTATTTCAGTGAAATAAAGTCTCATAAATAAATTTTGAAGTATTATTTCTCAGTGTAGTTAAGGAATTTTAATAATTTATATATAACTAAAGAAATATTATTTCGTATTAATCCCGAAATTCTATCTGAGCACTAATATGTATTATTTTATTTAGGAACGGTAAAAGATTCACCATTTCTGAGCAAATCAAGCCGAAGATCGCAAGCGAGAAACGAGCAACAGATAAGGAATCGTATGTCTTTCACTATTCATATTGTCTCTCTGAGTCAGCTATTGTTGCTCTGTGCTACTTAACGCTGTGATTACCGTGTATCGTAGATAAGCTAAACATCACTTTAAGATAATCAGAAATATTGAACTAATGTGCATTTATCAGTTACGTAATGATAGCGGGTGTCAGGTATATCTAAATTAAATATCTAAATTACAATACATTGCGCATGCATTTGATGCAATTTATGCAATAATATCATTGTAATATGAGGAAATGTAGCATTGCTTTTATGATCACGAGTAAATTGTGAGTAAAATTGTCAGTAACAAGTAGCCGATGATTTAACAATTATTAGTTTATAAATGATGGAAATGTGATAAACATGTGGAAACATATTGCATTACGGAATTGACTACGGGGATTTTGTCGTAAATATCACGAGTTAAATCTAAATTTAACGCTTGCTAATTAAATTTTCATTTCACTTCGTTTCTATCAGAAAATTAATTTATCATTTATTTGTCTTTAAAAATTGTACGATTCGAGATAAGCGAAATTATGTGATCTTAATAATTCGAGAAAAACGAGACGCTGCAAAATTAATTCGCCGCTATTTGTAATTTAACTTCATATTTTCTTAAATATTTTTGCAGTTTAACTTCATATTTTCTTAAATATTTCAAATTAAAAATTTTGATTTATTAAAATTAAGTGATGAATAAATTTTATTTAAGGTAATGGACGTGAGACTAATTTTAAATCTTTTAATTTTTTCTTAAACTGGTATTTGTACCACATATGTATAAATATCCATTGCTTCAAATAAAATAAAAAAAATTATTTGACTCACCGATTCGCGATGCGCAGCAGCGGAGTTTGTAACATATTCTGCAAAAAAAAAATATATATTTACGTTGCAACAGCGCTCGAAATAATAAATGTTTCAAAAATAATTACTATCGGATTGAATCTTTTGTCTTGCATGTAGAAATAATTAATAAAGCGATAGAAACATGGGGAGAATTTTTTTTAGAACTTATATCAAAATCATAAATTGTGGTAACATGGGACAACACGAATTTTGATGAATTTTACTAAAAATTATTATAATTAAAATATAGCATAATTTTA